>OVBE01000280.1:0-56346 GCA_900406425.1 Iberis pinnata
CATCAAGAGAGGTGTTCTGACTTGCACTCTTTTCCTTGGTTTGGTTTTGTCCCATTGAGTTTTCCAAACAAGGTCTTTAATGAGGCTTGTTCACAACACTTATACAAGAGCCTCTTGATGATATTTAGGCCCATTTCTATCTATTTCTACCTTATTTTCGTTTTTAAAGTTAGACTTCATTTAAACTTGCATTGGAGCCTTTTGTTTTAAATGTTTTGTGTATTTCCAAGAAGCTGTGCATATACTGCCTTCTTTCTTTATATTCTGGACGAAAATGATCAATAAAATCATCAAACTCTTTTCTAAAAACTTAAGAATTCTCTCTTGAATCTTGTTTGATCATTGTTGTCTTGTTCATGGTTAGAATATGTTTCTTCATCACAAGCAACATCCTGGCAGTCTAAGAGTCATTCCGCAGCTCTTAGAAGTATCATTCACCCTATTTTTGGTTCATCAACATTACAACCATTGGAGAAGCATTCAGGGACTTGATCCTCACATCTAGGATCACATCACAAGGAAGGAATCAAAATGATCAAAGGAAGTCAAAGGTCAATCCAAGCTTGCTACCTAGCCGAGCTCAAACTCAGAGAAAAGTCCTTATAGCAACTACAGATTGGGGAGCCCACCCCACATGCAGAGCCGACATACGAGGAACCCAAGCTTGACGAGGTGACGCAATACTGTATATACCCAGGATATCCGGAGCGCTGCGTCGGTATAGGATCAAAACTCCAAAAAGACTTGAAGGAGGAGCTGATCTCCTTGCTCAAGGAGAATAAGCACACCTTCGCGTGGAACATGACGGACATACCAGGAATAAGCCTAGACATTATGTTTCACGAGCTGAATGCAGACCCAATCTACAAGCCGGTTAAACAGAAAAAGCGCAAACTAGGGGCCGAGCGGGTTCAGGCAGTCAAAGACGAGGTGCAAAGGTTGTTGGGAGCAGGCTCGATCACAGAAGTGAAATACCCAAAATGGCTGGCCAATCCCATAGTGGTAAAGAAAAAGAATGGCAAATGGAGAGTCTGTATAGACTTCACCGACTTGAACAAAGCGTGTCCCAAGGACAGCTTCCCATTGCCAAACATAGATCAGCTCGTCGAAGCCACATTTGGCTACAAACTGCTCTCATTCATGGACGCCTTCTCAAGATACAACCAGATACTCATGCACCCCGACGACAGAGAAAAAACCGCTTTCACTACGGACAGAGGCATCTATTGTTACAAAGTAATGCTTTTTGGCCTAAAGAATGCAGGCGCAACCTACCAACGTTTAGTCAACAAAATGTTCTCGGAACAGCTGGGGAAAACAATGGAAGTCTACATAGACGACATGCTCGTCAAATCCTCCAACAAAGACACCTACGTAGGCGACCTATGCACCTGTTTCCAAATACTCAATACCTACGGGATGAAGCTGAACCCAACCAAGTGTACGTTTACGGTAACCTCAGGAGAATTCCCCGGCTACCTGGTGACAAGAAGGGGGATCCAAGCCAATCTGAAAAAAATCAACGCGATATTGAGGATGCCATCTACAAAAAACACTAGAGAAGTGCAGAGACTGACTGGGCGCATAGCCGCCCTGACTAGGTTTATATCCAAATCAACTAACAAGTGACTTCCATTCTACAACCTCCTGAAGAGGAACAAGAAATTCATATGGGACGAGAAATTTGAATCGACGTTCAAAGAATTGAAAACCTATCTCATGACACCGCCAGTCCTCTCAAAGCCCCAGGAGGGAGAGACGTTATATCTTTACATAGCAGTATCATCCCACGCGATCAGCTCAGTTCTCGTACGCGAAAAGTTAGGCAACCAAATGCCAATCTTCCACTTCAGCAAAATCCTAGATGATGCTGAAACCAGATACCCGACGATAGAGAAATTGGCCCTGGGCGTGATGCATTCGGCGCGGAAATTGCGATCTTATTTCCAATCTCATTCAATCATGGTGTATTCAAACCAACCTTTACGAACAATCCTTCACAGTCCGAATCATTTGGGGAAACTATCCAAGTGGGCTGTCGAGCTCAGTGAGAATGACATAGAATTCATGAGCCGAACCTGCGCAAAGTCTCAAGTCTTGGCGAACTTCCTAATAGAATTACCACCTGAGATGAATCCAGAAACATAGCCAGATGAAGCAAAATGGTCACTATACATAGACGGGGCAAGCTCGAAACACGGTTCCGGAGTAGGTGTACGCTTGGTCTCCCCAACCGGGGAGATGGTCGAGTAGTCGTTTTGATTAGATTTCGCAGCGTCAAACAACGAAGCCGAATATGAAGCGATAATTTTCGGGCTGCGACTGGCAATAGCAATTGGAGCTAAGCGAGTAAAAGCCTATTGCGACTCCCAGCTAGTAGCAAATCAATTCAATGGGGATTACAAGACGAGGGACAAGAGAATGGAAGCGTACTTAGGCGTGGAAAAAACCCTATGTAATGAATTTGCGGACTTCGACCAAAGAAATGGGACGCCATAAAACTTAAGGCCAAAAGTGCTAGATACACCCAGCTAGATGGCAACCTCTACAAATGGAGCGTACGTGACCCACTACTAAAGTGCATATCTGGTCACGAGATAAAAAAAGATAATAAGGGAGGTGCAGATGGAGCATGTGGAAATCACTCATGCGGCAGGGCGCTGACATTCAAAATAAAGCGATATGGGTACTACTGGCCGACAATGATCATGGACTGCGAACAATACGCGTTGAAATGTTAAAATGCCAAAAACACGCGCCATTGATATACAGACCAACTGAGGAAATGCAATCCATCACGACACCTTACCCATTTATGAGATCGTCTATGGACATAATTGGCCCAATGCATAGATCGAAACAGAAATGTTTCCTCCTCGTCCCGACAGACTATTTCTCCAAGTGGATAGAAGCCGAATCATTCACCAAAGTCAAATCCGAGAACGTGGAATCCTTCATTTGGAAGAACATAATTTTCCGTCATGGGATCCCCTACGAAATCCACATCGACAACGGTCCCCAATTCGCCTCATATCGATTCAAAGATTTTTACGAACGTATGTGCATGAATTTAACCTTCTCGACACCTTACTACCCGCAGGCCAATGACCAAACCGAGGCCGCAAACAAGACAAACTTAGACGGGCTAAAGAAAAGGCTGGACGCCAAAAAGGGCAGATGGGCATACGAATTGGAGGGAGTACTCTGGTCCTATCGAACTACACCTAGAAGAGGAACAAACGACTCACCATTCGCTCTAGTGTACGGAACAGAGGCGGTAATACCAGCCGAAACCGAAGTTCCTAACCTCAGAGTCGAACTGGCACCTCAGAATACGGACCAAAATGATCAGATGCTCATCGACATAGTAGATACTGTTGATGAAAGGAGAGACCAGGCGACAATACGCTTGCAAAATTACCACAACGCTGCAGCACGATTCTACAATAAAAAGATCAGGAAGAGACGGTTCACCGAAGGAGAGCTCGTGCTCCAAGAAGTCTTCCCTGCAAGGGCTGAAAATAACGCATGAAAGCTGGGTATCAAATGGAAAGGACCATACAAAATATCTAAGGTCATCAAGCCAGGAGTGTACGAACTAGAAGACACAAAAGGAAACGAAGAGCGACATCCTTGGAACGCTCAACACTTGAAGAAATATTTTTTTTGATAACTAGCAAGTTATTTCCCATTTTATTTCCACGCATATTTGTACCTTCCAAATCACTGAACTACGATCGCGGCTTGATCCCCATCACAGAGGTACGTAGGCAATTCCTTAGACAGGAATTCAGGTGTTGTAATTCTTAATTTAAAAAATGCATAGGACCTCTCCTCATTTATAAATTTTTCTCAAAAAATGGGGGAGATGTATTCGTCCTATACACTCCGACCCAGCCCGTCCTGTCTTTTCCTTATACATTTTTCTCAAAAAATGGGGGAGATGTATTCGTCCTATACACTACAACCTAGCCCGCCCTGTCTTTTCCTTATAAATTATTTTCAAAAAATGGGGGAGATGTGTTCGTCCTATACACTCCGACTCAGCCCGCCATGTTCTTTCCTTATAAATTTTCTAAAAAAATAGGGGAGATGTATTCGTCCTATACACCCGACCCAGCCCGTCCTATCTTTTTTTTTATAATTTTTTCTCAAAAATGGGGGAGATGTATTCGTCCTTCACACTAGATACTCAGCCCGACCCAACCGGGGCTCCCGCTTTACTGACGGACCTGCTCGCGAACCTACATAGTGCAATCTCTCACCGAACCAACAAGGCTGAACAACTGGAGTCCACCAAGCTATCCACCGCCATCCATTACGGGTTTTTTCGTTTTCGCCTATCCTATCTACCAATACTCCGACGAAATCGAGGGGAGAATATTATACTACACCTACGAAGAACCACCTAGACTCTACAATTTCACCTTTATGGTAAAACTATCTAAACCTTTAAATACCCNCAACACAACACGCAAAACAAAAACAATCAAACATATCACAATCAAACGTATCACATTGTACGACCTAGCCAGTCGTACAATACATCGCACCCCCCCCAGCGGGTATCAGCCTGAGCAGTCCTCAGCATAATATAAGCGCTAAAGTCGAGCCCAGTCTCGTAATAACACGTTAAGACATATAAGAAACGTTGTCAAACAGCCAAAACACTCATTGTACTTGTTAACGTTCGAACCCTCGAATAGAACATATTGTTTCAACCAAGTCGCCTTTGACCGCAAAATGCATATCAAAATTCACTATAAAACATATGCGACATAATTCTAGTACGCATCATTACGATTAAAAAAGGATCTTGACATAAACCTAGCCCGAAGCGGGTACTCAGAAGAAATAGGCAAAGCCATAAACCGAAATTCCAACATAAAATTAAAGAAAACATTATAGGTTCTGGGTTAAAGCCCCCCCCCCCAGGCACCAAATTTAATGACAACAAAATATTCGAAGAGTTTTAAAAGCTAAAGGCAAACAAGATAAGAGGGAGGAGTTTTTAGGCATGCGAGTCTTGGCCAGCTGCGTCATCTTCATCCCCCTCAGGGGCTTCCTTCCTCGGAATAGTTGAAATTTCACTGATCTGCACAGCAACCTCGACCGCTTGTCAAGTGCCCCGCCCACAGCAGCATCGAGCCCCTCGACCTCTTTTTTCTCCGCTTCCTCCTCAACCATAACCTCATCTTGATTACCTCCAGCGACGACCTTTTCAACAGGATTTAGAGAGAGGAGATTCATACCGTAGGGATTAATTTCTTCGACCGGGTTGGGCTCAGAAGGCTCACTCAGGTCGGATCTAGTCGACATTGTCGTCCAGTCTTTCTCCATGTTCAGCTCCTTGAAGTCCAACATAGCCAACTCCTCTCTCAACAGCTTGATCAGCTCGAGATTACACTTAATTTATTCCACCTGCATTAACTTCTCCTGATACACCCTTTCATTCGTTACCTTCCCCTTAACCCGATCCATCTTCTTGACGAATTGTGTCGTCATCTCTTCTTCTTTCTCTTTGAGCCTCTATTCCATTTGATCATCCATGTCCCTCATAAGGGTCGCCAGTTCCTTAGCCATTGAGGCCACTTCCTTCTTCGTATCTCTCTTAGCTCTTTAAAGACGAGCTACCTCTGCGCTCAACCTTTCCACATCCTTCTTCATCAAGTATTCCAGCTTGACTACCTCGGCCCTCAACCTACTGTTCTCATCTGTAAGCACCTCAACCCGCCTCACCGCGGTTTTCAGCTCGGCAATAGCCTTATCAACCCTTGTAGTTGCATCCTAAACCAGCTCGATCCTAGAGTTCTTTTTTTCCCTCCTCAGCTCGTCGTCCAAAACCCCTACTAGGCGGTTAGCCAAAGCCGCGGTCTAAAAAAAAGAATCACACATCAATCAAAACGGGAGCCGATTTCTAAATCGAGAAACAAAAGGAGATTGAAAGGTGGATAATAACAACCATACCTCAGCATGGGAGTGAGCCCAGTCAGCGTATTCCTTCTGGACAGAGAGCGACTTGTGATCATAGACCTTGGTACCCCCTAGGCGGAGCTTGAACATTAGCTCTGCGCAGAGGTCCCCCTCTTCCACCATGGGAGACTGGTTGGGGCAGGAAAAAATGAACGCAAATCCGCTATGCTCATGGACCAACTGGGGATGTCTCCTGCGTGCGAGCCCTTTTTCTGAGGGGGCGTCAAGGTGACGGGTGCTACGTTGAATCGGAGGAATGCAAGATAACTTCTTACTGGAACCTACAGCTTTTTTTCGACGCTAATCACCACGTGATGAGTCAGAAACTTCAATGGGATCTACCTCCATGGGAGCCTGATCCTTAGGGGTCTTGGTCTCTTGAGAAGTAATGAACCCAGCCGAGATAGGAGCCCCTTTAGAGCTTTTCAACCTACGATCTTCACGATATGGTACGAGATTCTTCATAGAGATGGATGGACACTGAGACGGAACACCTGTAGCAAAACCACACATCAAATACCATGTGGTTCAAATAAAACGAAATAAAACCTAAGTAGGGAACTTACTTGATGACCTTTCTGATAGCGGCTCCAGCGGCAGCCAGTTGCGAGACACTCTCTCCCCATCAAACGTACTCCAATTGTTCAATCGATTCTTCCCAAGGAGTTTCCAATTCTTCAGGAATTCATCAGATGGATCCTCGACCTGGGTCAGATGCGGAGCTGACAAATGCCAAAACAACAAAGAAAAGGGAACCTGGTCAGTCAAAAAGGGCCCAAAAATCAATCAATGTGAAAAGAATAAACACATAAAAAAACGCAAATTCGTCAAACAAGGAAAAAGACGTAAGATTCGATTTCAAGGAAAAGAGAGAAGGGATCCACACCAATCTCTCCGGTCCACCGAGATTGTAAATCACTAGGACTCGTAGTCCCGAAAAAAAAATGGTTTATTTCAAGAAAAAAGTAAAATTGTTCCTAATCTGTTTCATCCTTGGGGGCTTGGTCGGTCGCAAACCCCTGATTCTTTTTGTTGGCTAGGTACCATATGTCGCCCTTCGTGCCCCTCTTTACATACGTAGCAACCTCCAGCATGTCGCAGTTCAGTTCGAAGTAGCTCTCTCTCGCCTGAATCATCAAGAATATCACGTGTCAGACCCCCTTGGGCATCAGCTAGCTCAGAGCCATGCCCCAATGACGCAGGTACCAAACTAGCAGCTCAGGAACAGGGAAGCGCAACCCGCAAGTCATGAAAAAGATTTCATATACGGTGACAAACCCCAACAGGGGATTTTCCGGAAATTGGCCAGGATGCGGGATTAAAAATCTAACATCAGGTGAAAGGTCGAACTGCTCCCATAGCGTTCTCACAAAGGTAAGGGATGAACGAGAAGAAGAGAAGGCCATTATTTAAGGGGCCGCGGATGCCCTAGACTTCGCACCAGAAGCAACGAGAGTTCCAACACTCGCGCTTGCCGTGGGATGCGACAAAGAACCTCTACTCCCAGAACGAAGCGCCAACTGTCTCGACATCGCCGGGAAACCAAGGGGGGAAAGAAATACAGAGAGAGAAAGTCGAAAAAGACGAAAATCCAGAGAAATTCCGGAGCAAATCGGAGAAGAAGATAACAAATTGAATGGGAGAAATGACAAACCCTAGCAAAATTAAAGAGAAATAAGTAGTTAAGTGACAATACCTTAGGATGCAAAGAGAGAGAGAGAAGGAATGGACGGTTGAAAGCATAGTGGAAGACGGTTCGAGGTACTTAAGGAGAGAGAGAAGAGTGGCAGTAACTGCCTCGAGTTGTGTGAAACCGCCTTTTTGTAGGCGTAATGATAGTGCTTTTGAAATTCGAAGATATCGAGATGCGCTGCATGAGGAGATAAGAATCAATCGAGAATGTTGAGATTTTCTCAATCCAAATCGTAACAAATTGGCCCAACTAATGCTACATTTTTTAAGGAAAATGAAATTATCCATCCCAACACGAAGGATTCGAATGCGCATGCAAATATCATACGAAGGCACATGCATGTTAAATAAAAAATGATGGATGAAGATCAACTTAAAGAAAAAATGTAATAAATATATGATAATATATGAATGGTTACGAGGTGAATTTCCACCAATTTCCGAAGGTCACCCAACTCGCTAAGCTTGTAGGGAGACCTACGGGCTAATCTGTTGGTGTTGAAACCCCCTCAGCAGGTTTCTAACCCAACCGGTGTCAGTTCCTAGATAACAGCTCAGCATGTGTCAAGATGCAAAAAGACTCACCTAGCAGATTTCTACCTAGGCGCAGGGAGTGAATAATCGGCTACTCATGTCGTAGACGAGCTGAGCAGAAGGCGATTACAAGCTGGACAAGAGAAGACTAGGTCCAGACGGTTTCTATATAAGGGGGAAGCATCGAGATCGTGATCCTAACGACCCGAGAAGATCAGAATAACCCGAACTATGCGGAAGGGGATATAAGGCAAGAAGAGAGAGAACTGAAGCATCATAATCTTTTTGGGGCTTAGAACTAGAATTAAGAAATTGATCTATCTTTTCTCTTTGTACAAACACATTCATCAAGATCAATAAAGAACATATTATTCTTCTCTATATCTTTTTGACCTAAGTTTGTGTTGCGATTTCTTTCTAATTTTGACAAGAACAACGAATTCCTCATTCAGATAATCCTTTAAAAATTCATTGTGGGTTTTAGCATCCACACTAAGGGCTAAAAAATGAGTCTTTCTGGGTTACCCCATGGGGGGAGGGTAAAAGGTTATAAAATTTGGAGCCTGGAAGATAAGAGGTGTGTATTGTCAAGAAATGTCATATTCAATGAGTTACAATCTTATAAAGATCTCCAAAGGGAAGACAATTTTGTGTCAAAAGATGAAACTGAGTATTTGAACATAGAACTTGGTTTCTTAACTGGAGGATATACCCTGGTGGAGAGCATCTGCAAGGATTTTAGTCACATCAAGATGAAATTTAGCAAATTAGTGATGATGAGCTTGAATCCCCAATGCATACAGTTTCTCAATCTGGAAATCAGAATGAAGCTGTGGAACAAAGTTATCATCTGGCAAGAGACAGAGTGAGAAGACAAATAAAACCTCCAGTCATATTTGATGATGAGGATTACTCTAGTTTTGCTATGATGGTCCAGCAAGAGTCAAGTTTTGAGGACCCAAGCAGTTATCAAGAAGCTATTTCAGGTAATGATGGTTTGAAATGGAAGCAGGCCTCTGATAAAGAGATGGAATCATTACTAAAAAAACAAGACATGGATTTTAGTAAAGAAACCATCAAACAAGGAAACTATTGGATGCAAGTGGATCTATAAAACAAAACCAGGTTATTCAGGCACGGATGAGCCAAGATATAAGGCCAGACTCGTGGCTAAGGGCTTTGCACAATAAGAGGGTTTAGATTACAATGAAGTGTTTACACCTGTTGTGAAACGTGTATTTATTAGATACCCCATGTCAGTTGGTGTGCATGAAGATCTTGAGCTTGAACAGCTTGATGTTAAAACATCTTTTCTACATGGAGATTTAGAAGAAGAGATTTTTATGGCACAACCTGAAGGATATGCAGAAAAGGGAAAAGATGATTGGGTTTGCTGCCTGAAGAAATCATTGTATGGGCTCAAACAGAGTCTTAGGCAATGTAATCACAAGTTCAACAAGTTTATGGTGGACATTGGGTTTATAAGAAGCCAGAAGGATCAATGTGTGTATATGAAGTGTGTGGCAAGAACTTATATCAATCTACTGTTATATGTAGATGATATGTTGTTTGCTTGAAAAATATGGATTTGATCACAGATTTAAAGGCTAAGCTAAACTCAACATTTGAGATGAAAGATCTTGGTGAAGCAAGGAGAATTCTTGGTATAGATACAATCAGAGACAGGAAGAAAGGTACACTCAGATTGTCTCAACAAAGCTATTTGGAGAAAGTTCTTAAAAGCTTTAGGATGGAAGATGCAAAGGCAGTTCATACTCCTTTTGGTGCCCAATTCAAATTGCCAGCTGCAGATGAAGATCAATTGGACACAAATGCAGAGTTCATGAGGTCAGTCCCTTATTGTAATGTTGTTGGTAGTCTCATGTATGGGATGATAGGGTCTAGGCTGGATTTAGCTTATCCAGTTGGAGTGATAAGTAGGTTCATGAGTGATCATATTAAGTCTCACTAGAATGTTGTTAAATGGGTACTAAGGTATGTTAAAGGCACTATGGGATTAGGTTTGTTATTCAAGAAACGAGATGTGTTTGAGATAAAGGGTTTCTGAGACTCTGATTTTGCTGCTGATCTGGACAGAATAAGGTCCATTTCAGGTTATGCTTTTATCTCAGGTGGCTGTGTCATTAGCTGGAAGTCGTCACTTTAGAGAGTGGTAGCTTTGTCCAACACTGAAGCAGAATTTATCTCAATGACAGAGGCAGCCAAGGAAGCAACTAGGTTAAGGGAACTGTGTAATGAGTTTGGGTATAAACAAGAATGTGTGGAGGTATTCTTTGACTTCCAGAGTGCAATAGCTTTGGCCAAGAACAATGTGTTCCATGAAAGAACAAAGCATGTTGCGGTTAATTTTTACTTCATAAGAGACTACATTGAAGAAGGAATTCTCAGAGTTACAAAGGTTCATATTAGTGAGAATCCAGCTGACATTTTTACTAAAGTCCTGCCTATCAAAAAATTCAAAGAGCTTTTGGGTTTGTTGTGTGTTTCAGCAGCTTGATTGTGAATCAAGGCCGAGAGGAATCCATTGGAAGAAGCTTAGAGTGTGTATTCAGATCAAACCAAGGTGGAGTTTGTTATAAATCGGTTGGTTTTAATCTGTTTTTTTTTGTTATTTCCGGTTTGATTTAAGCTCAAGTCTGGTTAAGTCAATTCTGATTGAGAAGCCTGGTTTGGTTGGTTATCGAGAAATTACACTTGGTTTAAAGCTTCATCGATTCAAGGTTCAAGTTTGAAGACTCATGTGACGTTTAACGGCATTGATGGTTGTTGCAGGAGTAGTTACAGCTGTTATAGTCGTTGTAACTAATTCCTGAGCTATATAATCAGGTTTTAGAGTTGTTATGAGTATCTATTTTATTCTCTGGGTTTGGGTTTATGGTGAGAGTTCATTGCGAGAGATCAAGAGAGATTTCGAGTCGTGTGAGCTTGGGAAACACTTGGGAGATTGGGGAAATCGATTGAGTCTGTAATTCTTGAGCTTGTTCTTCTTCGAGTTTTGTGGATTCCGAGTGATTCTCGGTCCAGACGTAGGATCATTTGAATCTGAACTGGGTGAACAAACTCGTTGTGTTTGTTTCTTTATCATTCAATTTCTTGCTTGTGCGATTAGTCTGTTTTGATTCTTTCTTGATTACAATTGAAATCAGGATACAAGTATAACACATATGATAAGTGTGTCTCCACTTTAAACAAGAACTAAACCAAACAACAATAAAATCAGTAAGATATAGATAGTGAGTTCATAATACTACTTTCTCTGTGAATTTTTTCAAAAACTAACAAAACCAGTTGAGACAATGTAGAATAAAGACGGGACTTTTGTCGCGTGATTGAACAGTTGGATTGATGCAGCTACTCATTACACAACCTCTAAATTTTCTGATTTGCGACATATTTTGATTTTCTTTCACACAAAAAAATTTGAAATTGCGAGAAATGGAGGACAAGACTCGGTGTTTAACTCTAACAAGAGAGAGAGAGAGGGAGGAGGAAGAACCTGAAGAGAAACATAAAATCGTACAATCCTCGAGCGAGAGTTCTTGCGAACGGGTCTCTTATGTTCTTTACCTCTTCGGAAGAAATGCCGAAAATCCATCTCCATTCGCAGTTACACCTAGCTTCTAATGGAATCATGTCGTCGGAGGAGGCAGAGAGACCAATTTGAAGTTTATTTAAAAGGCATCTTCTTGTTTTGAAGCTTTTAATTAAGTTATAGGAGAGTTTATTCGCTGAGAAGAAGATAAACCGACCAAGAAAGAATGTGGATCATATAATTTATTTCAAGTTTAAGCATAACAGATGGCATTTATATATTGGTTAGTTTATAGCTGATGTGGACACTCTCAGAAGGTTTAGAATCCTTCTTTTATATAGTGTTAGATTAGAAAAAGAAAAAAAAGAGGAAACAAATGCACGCTATAAAAAATTTTAAAAATAGAAAAGAAGAGTTAAATGATGATCGATCTTTATCATCTATGGCTCCTTTGGGTAAATAAATGCCACTAGACTAACAAACACTTTTGTAAATGAGGACCGCATACTTGCATATAAAAATAGGGGCCGCAAACATAAGCTTGTCATGCTTGACCTCAAGGTCGGGCCTGTTTTCAGCTTTCAAGATCTATCAACATAACAAATTATTCTGCCAATCAATATGGGATCAAGTTCGGGGATAAACCCTTGATGAGGAGACACCCAGCCTGCTATCAGTGTGCACAAGGCACCACTCGGAAACCTCCTTCG
Source organism: Iberis pinnata (assembly GCA_900406425.1). Classification (NCBI taxonomy): domain Eukaryota; kingdom Viridiplantae; phylum Streptophyta; class Magnoliopsida; order Brassicales; family Brassicaceae; genus Iberis; species Iberis pinnata. Next base: position 12,463 of record OVBE01000280.1, read on the forward strand.
TAGCTAAGTCTATGAAATATCTTGGATCTTATCGCCTATTGTTGAAGATCAACTCATTTTGTGCATTCCAAATATACCATAAGAGCAAAAGATATACTAGCAAATCATATATTTGGCTGCCAGTTGAAGACTGATGAGATAAGAGATATTATATGTTCTAATAAATATTCGTTGTGGGAAAATGAAATTCGAAGTAGGAAAAGTTGAAAGGGTCCAAACTTGAAAAGTTGGTGGACACAGTGAAGGATCTAGAAAAAAAAATTCTATAAGGGTCATACTATATTTTTCTCAAATAAAATAATTTTTAATTATTTCAAAATATTGTAATACCATATTTCTAAAATCAGAAAATAATAAGTATGCATATACCAAAAAAGTTATAATTTGTTACAAAACATAGAGTAACTGAAACATATGGTTTAGTCAGGTGCTGGTTTAATTTAAATGGTCTTGACAAAAAAAGTGTCTACTTCATTCATATTTTTAATATCATATTTATAACACATAAATTTTTGTAATGACTAAAATTTATATGTGTATATATATTAAATTAAATTAAACATGTGAAAAATTGTATTCACATAAATACTTTCAGCTAATTAGAAAAAAATCAAAGTAATTAGGTGACAGAAATAATTTTTAACCAAATAGTAAACAAAAAACAAACAAAAGAAGGAGCCAACAAAATTTATTAGAACTTGTAAAAGGAAAAAGTAGTTATATGTATTATTTGATTACCGTTCAAATAGACATAACTTTTGAAAACGTGAGAAAAAATCAACCAAGAAGTAAAAGAACTAATGCAAGCTAGATTAGATCGGAAGTGTGATGTAAGGACGCTTAAGTGACTATCAAACCACAATACTCCATATATAATATTATTATCAGCTACAAACAAAAAACTTTCATCTCTAACCGGGGGCATTTGCCCCCTTCCACTCATAATAGATACGTTCATGGATGGACATGTGAACAAAATATGGTCAATAGATTTATTCTCCGCTCCACATCGAATACATACTGCATCAAGAAAAAATTTAGGTCGTTGCAATTATTTAGTAATCGCTAGCATTTCAGATAGATTTTGCTATAGAAAATGTCAAAGTTTAGGCATGATAGGAAGTTTCCAAATCCGCTTCTTTAGACCATTGGTCGAGGGTAACTGGATATAAAATAATGCTCTGGACTAAGATTGGCCATGGCTAGCATATATCCGGATTTGACCGATAATTCCCTGATTTAGTATGGTGCCAAACATACACATGTGGAAAACATAATGATGGGCGAATGCTCAAAATGAAAGGAATATCTGAAAAGACTATTAATTCTCTAATCTTTGTTGTGTTCCATAAAGAGGTATCCTCCACTAATAAGGCAGACACCCGTATGTCTGAATTGGTGGTTTGTCCCTTGTTATGCGCTGGAGAGGGCTCATCATAAGGTATCCATCAATCTGACCATACTCGAGTATCCCCTCCCGTCATATTGTTTTGTGAAGTCCTTTCAACAATAAAAATCTGGCTTCCCAGATACTCCGCCAACCATAGGATGGACGATTGGGCTCAACAACCTGAAAAGGTAATCTATCCTTGTAATAGCGTCCCCAAAGTACTTGAGCTAATGAAGATCGACATCGGTCTAGTATATAATTTTCAGAGTTTTTTTATCCAGCAAAGCATGATTTAATATAGTAAGAGATTTTTAACAAAGCTATCCTCGTTTTTTTGGTCTACAGAGACGAGACCATTCCACCCAATGAATTCTTAGTGTTTTTCTAGAAGAGCTTCACCAAAAATTTGAAATCGCGCTAACCATTTTATGGATTAGGCATTTTGGAAATTTGAAACACGACATGATATACGTAGTTATCGCCTGAGAAATCGACATAATCATGATCTTTTTTCCACTTTTACACAAAAGCTTTAGTTTACCAGCCATTGATTTTTGCATTTAAAAGATCATGAATATATGCAAGTATTTGAGTTTGCAAACCCTGTAGCTATTTCGGGATACCCAAATAATTGCCTTTAACCCCCCCCCCTCTGCACAAATGTCGAGCCTTCTCTTCAGCAAAACTGATTCTGAATTGGTATATATTTCCCACAAATAATTGTGGACTTATCAAGATCTATGCATTGACCTAAGGCTTGATCATGTAATGTCATAACATTAACTATCGTCTCGCATTGGGCTAGTGTTGCTTTACAAAAAATAGACTATCATCTCCAAATAGAAGATGAGAAAGAGGTGGAAAAGCCTTTGCCATTTACATACCTTCAATATGGCGTCCCTCAACCGCTTTCTTTAGATTCACAATAAGGACCTCCATGCACAAAATAAACATATCTGGCGAAAGAAGATCACCTTGATGTAGACATCTACACAGTTTAATCTCGCATTTAGGTTAAACATTAATTAGAACCTTATAATGTACTGTACTCACACATTCCATAATCGAATTGATCCAGAATTCTACAAAATCCATCTTACGCAAAGTTGCGTGTAAAAAATCCCATCAACTTGATCATAAGCTTTACTCATGTTCGTCTTTATGCCCTTGAAGTCTCCCTTACAGAAACCCTTTGTATTTAAAGCATGAAAAGCCTCTTGAGCAAGCAAAATATTATCAAAGATAACTCTACCCACCACAATAGCTGATTGCATCTCCGAAATAAGCTGTGAAAGAAAACGTTTCAAACGTCGAAAAAGTACCTTAGACAGAATCTTGTAATTGACATTTCATAAACTAATTGGGTGAAATTCGAGATAGTTCTAGGTCTCTCTGTTTTATGGATAAGACATATATGTGTCTCAAATAACCTCGAGTCCAAATGACTTATCATCATAAAATCCTAAATCGACTGAACTACATGTGTCCCAACTATATGCCAATATCGTTGGTAAGAAACCGTCATGCCATCAAGTCCGACGAATTTTTATAGACCCATTTCAAACGCTGCAAATTTAACCTCCGAATCTTTTAACGGTGCCATCAAACTGGCATTCACAACCTTAAACACAATTGTTGAAACCAGGTCCAATGCATATTGAAGTTTAATACCCGGAGGGCCCTGAAACATTGTGTGGAAGTAATTATTAACTCTTATTCGATTTCCTCATCTTTCTCCACCCAGCTATTGGAATATGTTTGAACCCACGATATGATTATAAGCCATTCGCTGCTTTGTAAAAGCATGAAAGAAACTAGTGTTGTGATCTCCTTCCTGCAGCTAATTGATTATACTTTTTTGTTTGCAAAAAATCTTCCGCTGATATAGTGATGTGTAAACGCTCAATGAGTATATGAATCTCATGTAGCAAATTATGATCATTGTGGGCCTTCTCAATATGAGATTTGAGAGAATCAAGCGCAAGAGAAGAATACAAATGGGCTTTCTGTCGCCATTGGGAGATAAAACCCCAACAGTCTTTAACTTTATCACCTATGTAAGAAGGTAACGTGGGATCTTTCCGTTCCCACCCCTATCGAACTATCTTTTCAAAACCGCGTTACCAACCCATCTTTAATCGAAACAAAAAAATTGACGATTTTACAACTCTCCAATGTTGGAACTATAAGAAAATTGGCCAATGGTCGGAACCCCAAAAAGTTAAATAATCAAATTTTGAATGTGTGAAACATTCAAACCACTCTTCATTTCCCATGGCTCTATCTAGACAGTATCGTATGGAATTTTGTCCTCCCTGTCTATCCATGTAAGATTATTCCCTCTAAAAGGAAAATCTAACACTCTAAAGCATTTTTTCATCAGATGAAAATCAAGAAAAGAATTCTCACTACGTTTACGGCCTCCCCATTTTTCGTGGTGATATACAATTTTATTAAAATCACCAATCATTGCCAATGTGCCTGATCTCATTGTGAAAATTCGTTTTACTTGTTCCCAAACATGTTCTTTGTGAGAAATAACATGAGCTCTGTAAAAAAAAGAGACAAAGAATTTATTACCATCTAAAGTAACCACCTCGATTACATTTTTATTGAAAAAAGTATTGAAACATTGAAATAAAACAAAGCTAAAAGGGTTAATCCCCCGCTACGACCTTAATGGTCAATATTGAAAAGAAAATCATATCCTAATGGATCCAATAACACGTATGTTTTTATGAACATTTAATGCATGATCCAACACACCTTCCTTTTTGGCATTGTGCTTAATGGATCCAGTAACACCTTTCAAAGGGTAAATTATTTCATCCAATGTCGTTAGGCCCTTGGCCTGACGCCCACGAACCGTAATATGCTTACTTTGGGTTGGATCTGACAAAAGCCCATTCACATGGTCAATAGTCTTCATAATAGATTGGGCCTTCTCAATTAAACAGAGGCTTGAGGCGTTGGTCATCGGAGAATCCATTTGGCCCATCGGATCCAAATAGCCCGTTTGATCCATAATGACCAAAATTGGTCCCAGTAAAAATTTGCACCATAGGAATCGGTCCAGATGCATTTCCACAACCCATCACCCTTAACTCTGCCGATTGAATCCAATGTGCAACCACCGCATCCGCGATTACATCAACATAAACTGGTTTTGGTAAATTCGCCACCACTTGTTCCATCTACAAATCAGGATCCAGAGTACCATAATCTTGCTTTTTACCCTCCTCCTATCCAGCTCTGAAAATATTCTTCTCCCATCAGTTGGTACTCATCGCCGGCTGCGAGCCATTACTATGTCAGGAATCTCCTACAAATAACCTTCTCCTTGTTGGAATCTTAGCACGTGAGGACCTACTATCCTCAACAGAAGAGCTGAGAATTTCCTATAATTTATCCATCTCCTTCTTCTTCTCTGTTTGATCATGTTTGTCTTGTTGTCGCCGATTAACTTCCCAACTTGATTTCACAGTATAATGGTGTTGGTGAGGACGAGGACGAGCTTTCTCGGCCAAATTTCCAGTTCACGGTGAAACACCAATGGCTTTGAGATAGCCATGCATACTATGACCTGACCAAGAATGACATGCAAGTCCACTATACATCCTACTTCTTCACCGACTCATCAAAGTGTCTCCTCAACTCTATAGAGATTGGGTACTCCCTTGAAACAAATCCAAAACAAAAATAGGCTAGGAAATCACGCTTAATTGTTGGAACCCTACGTACCAAAGCCATCATCCATTTGTCGTAGAAGTAAGTCTGGCCATCCAAAGCCTTAAGAACATCCTCCTCCTTCAAGAACTTAAAGTGAAAGACACCATCTTGAAGGTCCACTCTCTGAACATGCTCCTTGCAATTACATATAATTGGGAAAACGGTAAGGATATCCTTCACCTTCTCCACCATTATCAGTGGATTCACCATACAAGCAAGGAGGGTCCTTGCGTAGCTTTTAATTACTGCATATTTGTCAAACGCTAGAATCTTCAGCTGTTGTGGTTTTTGGTGACCATCTCCTTTTGGTGACAAATATACACGATAGTAAGAAGCAAATGACAGTGAGTCTGTAAGAATGTGAGAAACAAGCTCTGCATATAAAACCTTATATAAAGGTAGGGGGACCAAGACAAATCAAGGGAGATTTTTTGAATCCCTCTAATCTCGTCAAAAATTAGACGAAGATTCCAAAAAACCAAATCCATTAAACCTCAAACCTTTCAAAACCAATCAAACCATCCAATCTTATTCCTTGATTGAAGGTGATAACACAATCCAAATAAGGTAATCTCTTGTACATTGTCGATCTACCTATACATAGGATGATTACAGTGAAACTCATAATCAGATCTTCAAATCTGATTGGCATCTCCATCATCGAAAAAATCTTCATTAGCAAGTCTGAAATTCAAACATCAGAGACCTAAGAGAAAACTATTACAAAAAATTGTCTCCTATTTTTCTTCCTAATTTATTTACCGCTTGTTAAAAACAAAAAAATCATAAGATAATATTTACAATTTCATATGTAATAGTCTCAAATAAAAGTATCACAAATTAATGAATTACTATAGATGTTTTATTAAAACAAGAATATCCGTGTAATATAAATGTGAAAGAGAGAAGAGAATGATGTATTAATTTTTTATGTTTTTTTCTTGTAAAAGTTTAGTTTTTTATGTTGGTGTGCAAGGAACTCCTTGGTAAGTATTAGATTTTCTTTTGTTGATGCATATTATATGATCTCTTCTTTGAAGCATTATATGAAGAGTATACCAACGATCAATATCATTCTTGAAAAAGTGTGATGATGATTTAAGGAGTGTAATTCTCTACATGAAGCGCAATAGTTTGTGCAAAATTTTAAGAAGTGGTAACTAAAATTTGTTATAAGGAACACCATAAATTTGCAGTTTCATAAAATATGAAAACATATTTGATTTGCTGTTAAACCTTATATGGGTTTAACAAATAATTTTCGTTTGCAAAAATTAACGACATAATTTAAAATGATCATTGTATGGTACAAATATTATCACTTGATTGTGTAGGATTCATCGTCATCTATAAGATCGAGAGGTCATACCCTGTCAATCGAGTTGAAAATATCTATTATGATTTAAAAGTCATAATATATATATATATATATATATATATATATATATAATGATTTTNTGATTTTGAAGACATCATCTTTCAAAAAATCTTAAGATTCATCTTATTTGTGATAAAGGGGCATGACTTTTATAATGATCAAGTGACCTATAATGATCAAAGAGACATAACCTACAATTGTTTATGATCAATGACATAATTTCTATAATGATTATAGAAACATGACCTGATTTTATTTTTGACCAATAAACATAGTTCATATAATGATCAAAGATACATAGCCCGTTCAAAGATAAAGTAAAAATCTTCCACTATAAAAATAATATCTATAAATGTGTCTCTATAAACCATCGTTGAAGAGGGTCAAGCTGATATTGTTGAAGGTAACAACTCTTTAATTTCATCTTTGGTTTCGGCAAACACAGAGGTTGGTACTGTGAGCTTGGCTTTAGGTGAACTTAAACTAGGATTAGTAAAGAGTAATGAAAATCTTTTGTATCCTGGTTTTAAAGTCTTAAATGGTAGGAAAACATTGTCATCACCTTCAGGGAAAACTAAAGGTCACAACAAAAAAACAAAGCTGTTATTTTGGCTTCTCCAAAAAAAAGAGACTAATTTTCAATACGATATCCAAACATTCAAACAATGTGAAAAATAATTTACACTCTAGGAATCATCTTTCTAAGACAAAAATTAAGGTTTCTTCGCTTAATCTTGTTTCTTTTTGGTCTGGAGTTTCAGGTAATCGTGGATCTCAAGGCGGTAACCAACACAAGATGAAAAGTTGTTCGCCTATCCCAAAGCCACCTACTAGCAAATAATGTATATGTGGAGTAATAGCCAAAGCTTAGAAAATAGGATGGCAGTGATTTTGGAGGATCTTTGGCTAGAACATCTTCTAATATAACATTTTTCTTTCAGTTTCCAACATTGCTGTGATGTTTTTTCCAATTATTTTTATTTTTAGATGATATTCAGTTGCCTTTGTGGTCACTTTGTGTAACACTTGTTTCATCTAAGTTATTATCATTTTCTTCTGGTTTTTATGGTTATTTCTTCCTCTTTGTTTCTTAAAAATTGGTTTCAGTGTGTCTTAAGTTGATCACTTTTAGTTCTTTCCATTCATATACGTTAAACATAGTAACCAAACGTCTTAAGTTGATTATTTTTAGTTTTGTTCTTCTTTGGAAATTATGGTGGGTACAAAGATTACTCTTATGTGGTTTTTGGTCGAATGATGATACAACTATTTCCAACCAATTAACCAATCCAAAAATATGGTTTTTAGTTATAATAAGTTATCTTTGTGACCACATTGTGTAACATTTTTTTATTATTGATGAAATAAAAATACTTTTTCACTATATGAGTATATTTCATCTCTCTTTAACAATGGATTTAGTAGCTTCAATTAAGTCTTTACTTAAAATTCATGCAAGACTTACGTCCACTTTTATGGACAAAATGATCAAATAGAGTTTGGTACACATAATTCTAATGGAATAAAGGTTAAAACAAACTATGTTTCTTTAGTTAAAGGTTTTAACATCCATCATGGTCTTCACATAATTATATTATGTGCATTTAGGTGTTTGAAAGGTCTTTTAGGCCCACCTTGCAATGTCTGTATGTTTATTAGTTCCAAGACTACTAAGGAATTTATTTTAATGGCCATTTCAATTTCTTATAAGTTGAGCCAATATTTGGTTAAACGAGATTACATTTCATGGGATTTAAGAAATAATCAGATGATTTTAGGAGAGGGTTCTCCTGAAACAAAAAGCCTTTCACGGGTCAATGAGATATTATGGTTTTTAAAATATTTTCCAATGATACTTTTTCGAACTATTTGTAGTGTGATTCCACTCACGGAATCATCTATGAACTAAAGAGTATAATAAGTTGGAACTGCCAAGATATGAGAAGTACCAACACAACATGAAGATTACGAGAAATGCGTAGAAATATTTTTCCAAATTTTTTATTTTTAATGGAGACTAAAAACAATCGGAATCACGTGCTAAATATGCAAGAGAGTTTAGGATACGAAAACTCACATATTGTCGACCCTGAGGGTCTTAGTGGTGGACTCACGCTTTTTTGGAAAAAATCTTATTTCGTTGATGTTTTATCGGCTGATAAGAGAGTAACTGATATCAAGGTTTCATTAGGCTCAATTCATTTTTATCTAACTTTTGTTTATGGAGACCTTGTCCGAGCTCATAGAAAGGTAGTTTGGGATAGGTTAAATATAATTGGTATCCATAGAAGTCAAGCATGGTTTCTTTATAGTGACTTCAATGAAATTCTTGACAATTCTGAAAAATTGGAAGGGCCATTGCGAGAGGAGGCTTCCTTTTATGCATTTAGAAATTTCGTGAATAATTGTAGGATACGTGGAATTCCAAGTACATATAATAAATACTCCTGGGGCGGTTGGAGGGATAATATTTGGACGCAATGCAAATTAGACAGATCTTTCAGTAATGTAGAATGGTTTAGAGTTTTTCCAAGGGTGGAATCTGAATATTTGGATAAACGGGAACAGATCATAGATCGATTCTTACAAACTTCGTTAGTGAATTATTGACACAAAAGAGATGGTTTATGTTTAACAAAGGTCAATAAACCAGAAGTGTCTCAAATTGTTAAGAACAGTTGGAAAGATGAGGTTGGTCCACAAATTAAGTCTACCTTGGATAAGTTAGCAATTTGTAGACGTAATCTTTCACATTGGAAGCACAATAATGTGTCTTTTGAGAACTCAAAAATTAATTTACATCAATTAAGGTCTCAATTAGATGTGGAGTGTTCAAAGCGGAATCGAAACAATGGACTAATGATTGACATCCGTTGGGAAATAACTAAAGCGTTTGGAGAGGAAGAAATATTTTGGAAACAACAAAGCAAAGATCGATGGTTAAAAGAAGGGGACTAGAATACAAATTTATTTCACATAAGTGTTCAAAGCAGACGAACACAAAATAGGATATTACCGCTGGAAGATGACCATGAGATTGATCACTTCACAGAAGATTCCAAGGGGAATATAGCAGTAGCAATTTTTTATAAAGCTCTTTACGTCTTCTAGGCCTATCCATCAGAACTTCTTGATGGAATGTTACCTAGGGTAAATAGTTCCATAAATTATTCCTTGATCAAACCAGTGACTAACCAAGAATTCAAAGAAGCGGTGTTTAGTATTAAACGTGATAGCTCACCTGGTTTTGACGGTATAACATGACAATTATACCAATCATATTGGAGTGTGATTGGTGAAGATGTAACTAAGGAGGTCAAAAAATTCTTTGACACAAGCATTTTGCAACCAGATTAGAATTACACTCAACTAGTGTTGTTGCGTAAAGACTAAAACGCTAAGAAAATGATTGAATTAAGACCAATCAGCATTTGCACGATTCTTAATAAGATAATATCAGAGATATTATGTTCAAGGTTGAAGGTACACCTCTCATCCATTGTCTCAAATACTCAAGGAGCCTTCGTAGCAGGGCGGCTTATCTTAGATAATATTTTATTAGCTCATAAAATGGATCATGCTCTACGGATAAATGTTAATTGCTCAGAAGATTTCATGGCAATTAAGACTGATATGTCGAAATCTTTTGATAGGGTGGAGTGGAATTTTTTAGAAGCTCTTTTCACTAAATTAGGCTTCCACCAAAAATGGATTAGTTGGATCATGGCTTGTATTCGTTCGGTTTCTTACTCCGTCCTTTTGAATGGTTAATTACATGGCCATTTCAAACCTGAGCGTGGGTTACGGCAAGGCGATCCCCTTTCTCCCTTTTGTTTTATTCTATGTGCTGAAGCATTGATGCACATTATGAATATGACAGAGGAACAAGGAAAGCTCACAAGTATAAGATTAACAACCAGGTGTCCTTCAGTTCAACACCTACTTTTTCCTTATGACGGCTTATTTTTCTGTTGATCAACATTTAACGAATGCGAGGAAATGTTGAGATGCTTAAAATTGTACGGCAATGCTTCAGATCATGAAATCAATTTTCAAAAATCATCATTCACATTTGGGGCTAAACTGGATCCCAGTATGTGTCTTATTTTAGGCCTTTACATGAAGATAGAGAAACAACGAGGTGCATGCACTTACTTAAGACTGCCATAATGTTTTTGTGGTTCAAAGCGTGAACTGCTCGATTTCATCACTGACAAATTGAAAGCTATGCTATCAGATGGTATGTCAAATCTATTTCCCTAAGAGGAAAAGAGTTCCTTTTGAAATCAGTGGCAATAGCATTACTGGTATATGACATGTCATGTTTCTGCCTAACCAAACATCAATGTAAAAATATTACTAGTGTTATGACGAGTTTTTAGTGGAATCCTTATGAAGGAAAAAAAGATTAATTGGATATTTTAGACGAAAATGTGCCAATCAAAATTAGATGGAGGTCTTGGTTTTAGGGATATTGAAGAATTTAATCAGGCATTATTGGCTAAGCAAGCATGGCGAATTTTACACAATCCCGACACTTTGCTTTCGAGAGTCTACAAATCTAGGTATTTTAGAAAAAAAAACCTTTCTTGAAGGGTCAATGGGAGCGACACCATCTTACACTTGGCGCAATACTTCTTGAAAAAGGGTTATTAAAACTCATTAGTAACAGGGAAAACACGAATGTCTGGACAGACAAATGACTTCTGGGTGGTGAACCTCGATCACCTATAAGTTCTAGTTCACCATTAGATTCTAATCAGAAGGTCTCCTCCTTACTAACGAGGGACGGGTTATGGGACAATACGATAATTCATCAATTATTTTCTATAGATGACGCGAAAAAATATTATCTATGATTCCTAGCAATAAGCTAACTGACAAGTTTATATGGGCTTATTCGGTTGATGGCCGTTATAAAGTTAAAAGAGGTAGTTGGTTGCTCTCAAAATTAGAGACCAAATCCTTGGTACAACTTCTAAACAAAGGTTGGTTAACGACTTGAAAGAAAAGATATGGATAATAAGGACTGTTCCAATAATACAAATGTTTTTATGGTAGACTCTCTCTGGGGCATTGGCGGTCGCCGATTGTCTTCTTCCCAATGGTGTACGATCGGATTCACAGTGCAAACTTTATGATGTAGGGATTGAATCAATAAATCATGTGCTATTTGAATGTATATATGCGGTTAAGATCTGGCATTTGGTCGCAATTTCGGATACAACTCAAGGATTTCACAAACTTTCTCACTCAAAATTTGCACAACCTGATCCGCTTAATGGATGATATGGAAAAATAGAAACGCACTGGTTATTAAAGGAAAACAATATGAAATTTCAGTGATGGTTTCGCTAGCTTAAGAAGAGGCAGAGCATTGGAATAAACTCTAAGTCGAATCTCAATTGGCTCAAAGGAGGGCATTCGTCGGACTAGAAAGAAGAGAAACCCGTTAGACAAAGCCATCGTCCTCGGTCTTAAAGTGCAATGTTCATGCATCATGGTCCGACAAAGATTTTCACGACGGTGGAGCATGGATAATCGGGATCTATACTAGGGATGCTTTTTTCTATGCTAGGGATGCTCCTTTACTCGCTCCTACCAGGTTTGAGGCGGAACTTCGTTGCATTCTCTGGGCCTTGTCAAGCATGTCTGATCTTCGTTTAAGAGTTATAGAATTTTGGTCAAATTTCGATAGCGTCGTTGAAGTAATTAATCATCCATCAAACTGGCCAAAGTATACAAGCTTTCTCGAGAAGATCTCCTTTGTAGCAGCCTCCTTTACCTCTTGTTCTTTCTCTTAGCTTGTCTTTCTGCCAACTCTATAGCTCGAGCTATTGCCAAAAGTGTATCCAAACATGGCTTGTTCCAGTCATACCTAATTTTAGGAGGACTGGCTTGGCTCCATTCTCGCATACAAGATGAAGCAAATCTCTCATAATTTTGGTATTAATGTTCTAATATTCCCTTGTTGTGTTATTTCTTTGTCACTTAAGTTCTATCGAGGATAAAAATGTGATATAGTCTAAATGTTTTCTAAGACGTTTAGTAAATTTGTATATTTGATCTCGTATCGATGATGTGTTGGATATATTACTTTCTTTACTAACGCATATGTTAAGTTGACTAACGGAATTTTGAAAAAAATTACAATTTTAAATTGTTGAGGATTTAAATAGCAAGGGATAAAAATATGAGAATTCATATTGCAAGGAAACAAGTTTCTGTATTAAACAGACAAAAATTAAAAAGTTTAATTATTTTAAAAGTTTTTCCCTTAAAATAATGTTAATAATTCAATTAAATATTAAGCTATCTAATGGATAATACATATTGTATTTGTTAATATCTTAGTTCAGTTTTTTACACATTGAAACATTATAAATAGATGTAAAACACTGTGAATGTTTTCAATAATTATGGGCAAATTATACAAATATAGCGAATAGCAATTCAAGTCATTACACAAAAGACAAAACAATTACGTCAAGTTCTGACTTCTTTGAAACCAAATTCAATCCCATCTTTCCCCGGAAACTTCATGCAATTATTCCGCTAACTAAAGAAGGTGGGATGGAAATGTACATGTGTTTACCAGAGAAGATTTGCGGCTCCAAACGTCAAGGGTTTGCTTTCATCCATGAACGTCTGAACGACATGGTAAATCTATGGTCATCCAAATTTCTCTCGAAAGGGGGAAAGGAAGTTTTACTAAAATCGGTAGTCCAATCCCTTCCTGCTTATATGATGTCTTGCTTTTTCCCCCCGAAGGAAATCTTATCAAAACTTCAAGGAGCAATAGCAAGATTCTGGTGGAGTACAAAATAAAACAATAAGAGTCTACAATGGATAGCATGAGAAAATATTTGTACCCCTCTAGATCAAGGGGGATTGGGATTCAGAGACCTCCACAACTTCAACATCGCCCTCCTTGCTAAACAACTGTGGAGATTAATCCAGTTTCCAAACTCCCTGCTAGCACGAGTGCTCAAAGGTCGGTATTTTCGGCATATGAGCCCAATGGATGTTATGAAATCAAATCCCCCATCATTTGGATGGAAAAGTATTCTAGCAACGCAAGCTCTCCTTAAGAAAAGCCTAAGACATACTATCGACTCAGGAGCCAAAACTCGTGTTTGGTTGGACCCCTGGATTCCGACTAACCCTCCAAGATCAGCTAAGGATATAGGAAACCTTAGAGACCCAAACCTTGTTGTTAGTCATCTCATTGACCACTCGACGAATCAATGGAATATGGAAATCCTTGAAGCGTTGGTGGATCAAACTGATATCCCGTTAATATGGAGCCTCAGACCTAGCTACCATAACAAAGAAGATGGTATTTGTTGGACGTTCACAAAATCAGGCCTTTATTCAGTCAAATCTGGCTATAAGATAGCATCTCACCTAAATAGTGAAGGAAAAATTCAAGTTGTTTTAGAACCCAGTACCAAAACTTTGAGAGCCCTTGTTTAGAAGCTGAAAACGTCACGTAAGATAAAACATTTTCTCTGGCTGGCAATCTCTAGAAGTCTGTCTGCGTGCAGCCGTTTAGTGGATAGACATTGTGGAACAGACCGATCTTGCCAAAGGTGTGGGACAACGAAGGAATCCATTAATCACCTTTTTATTCTTATGTCCACGAGCCTTATAGACATGAGCACTTTCAGATATCCCAACGAATTCGGGCTCTTTCCCGAGTGATTCTCTATTAGAAATTTTTGATTACCTTCTCCTTCGTGGCAAGAACGAAGGGGCCCAGGGAGTACTCTAGCCGAACTCCCCTGGTTATTATGGTTCATATCGAAAGCTAGAAACAAATGGATCTTTAATGCAAAAACGATCTCCCCATTGGATGTGGTCCAACATGTGACAAGCGAAAAAGAAGCATGGAGATCGACACAACTTAACCTAGATAAAAGGCAAGACCAGATAACCCCAACACAAAACCAGGACATGGTCATGAGTTTATCACCTTATCTAAGATGTCAAGTGGATGCATCTTGGGTGAAAAACTCAGACTTTGTAGGTGGAGGATGCGTCTTTGAAATAGAACCAGGTCAAGTGACCTTTGGCTCCTTCATGATAAGTCAAGTGTTGATTTTATTTCGGGCTATGAAAAGCTCCTTACAGCTTGGTTTTGATTCTATGTCCTTTCAATCGGACTGTCTACAACTTATGAAGCTGATAAATGAAGAAGAAGAATGGCCCTCCTTGGCGTCGGAATGGAACGAATTTGAACACCTTAAAAATTTGTGAACAAATTTTAATATTTCTTTTATTGCACGAAATCTCAATGTAAGAACGGTCATACTTGCTAAAGGAGCCCGCTCCCATAAATCTTTATTTTCCCATGTAAGCACTCTAGTTACAGAGTGGTTAGCTTCAAAGGCTAACCTTCTTACCTTCTTGAATTAGTATTATATAGTGTTTGAGTGGAAAAAAAAAAAAAAAATTACCCCAACCTCACTCTGGTTTAATTTCATTGATTAACCAACGAGTTCAAGAACAATAAGCAGTTCACAACTATACCCACTTAAGATATCTATCTACTACGAAATTATATCTACTCTTACATTCTTATTTAGAAATCATTCATAACCTTCTTAAGCGTATACAATCATTGCAATAGTAGTGCATTTGAAACCATCACAAGATACAGATCATTCTGTTTCTCTGACCCTTGACCGAAAATACAACATTTTTGCTTTCTCCTTCCTTTGTTCACCATAAATGCGACAAAGTAGAGCCTAGGTATACAGTCTCTCTCTATATATATACTTACATAAGCTTGGCGTTGGTGTAAGCCTGCATCGGTTCAAAGTGCAGTTTCTGCAGACTGTTCAGGCTTCTCTACTTGCTTCTTCAGAAACTCCAGCACAGAGAGACGCTGCGTTCAGGTTGACAATTACGTACATCATCAGATGTAAATATATATATATATTTTACTCACATTCTATAGTTTTGATAAAATTGTAAAAGGATTTTGTGCCAAGAGACTTACTCGTTGCTCAAGAGCAGAATCTTGAGATTCAAGTTTCAAAGATTCCAGTAGTTTCATGCCTTCGTTGAAACCATCTGTGGCTGCCTCTTCATTCTGTAGACTCCTGTCTATATCTGCAACTTTGGCTAAGGAAACTGCCACATCCAGAATCTACACAAATGATGAACCAACCACCTCAGTAAGAGTTTCTTTTTTCAGCAGCAAGCCTTTATCGAGGAGACGTTCATCAAATACTTAATTATCTACTAATGATATTCGACTAACTAAAGATTCTCAATTCTCAACCCCGACACATTCTACCTAGCTAGCTCGCTTGATCAGCTATTAGCTACCCAACTCAATTTTTGTTGTTGGGATGTCAATGTAGCTACAGTCAACTACAGACCTTTGGGTAGTTACTAACTTACTATCTTCCTGTACTAGACTAACGAGAAAGCTTTACCAACAGGTTAGTCTGGAAAAATAAAAGCTTCAGCACGGGTGATTTTGTTAAAAGATGCACATTGTTCATACATCCAAACATCAACGAATATGAGAGTTCTTAATGTGCATATGACTCTATGATAGCACCTCATGAACAGAGTACTATTTTTTGTACCACACCTAACACAGATAAAGGATCTAGTACTTCAGGATAGACCTTGCTTACTATCTTTCAGTTCCAACTTCTCTAGACTAGAAATCAAGTCACAAATAAGAAAACCAAAGAAGAGATTTCTGATAGCAACCAATCAGAAGCTAAAATTATGGAAACTAAGAGATTTAGGGGTTAATGATTACTTGTGAAGGAGCATTAGGGTGAGGCTTCATTGCATCACGCCTTACATTTAAAGCACGATAGTAATATGACCTTGCAGCTTGTAGGTCTTCTTCATAATATTTAAGATCTCCTATTTTATTGAGCGAAACGGAAAGAGTATGTGTAATCTGCAATTTTAGCAAAAACTACTATAAAACTGTAGAAATTTGCAAATAGCAATATAGTTAGGAATAATCAATGTGCTAAAACCTCCAAATCATCCATCGGCAGTTTCATTAGGAATTCAACACTCTCTTCGAAATAATTGACTGCTGAGCTTGAGTCTCCCATTGCTCGGCTGCAGTAACAATACAAATTAAGTTAATCATTGACTTAAGAGGCCAACAAACAAATTAAACACACCAACCGAAGATCAAACTTTCCGGCCAAAAAAAAAAGAAAAAAAGAGGAAAATTATGTATAGTGGTGGGTGGTTCTGGACCAGGAATTTACTGTAGCTTTCCCTTAATTCTGAATGGGCTGATAAAGCCACATAGAAAGATGCATGCAAGTGATAAGAGCACACAGTAAAAGTTGAAGGAATGAAAACATTTCCAACCCCCATTTTAAACAAGAAAGGAAGTAGTGCCCCCAGAATGCAATGTGAATCCTAAGGATCTAAGCACCTACAAAGTTCCAGAACGTAGGCACAGTAATTTAATAAAAATACATCCATCTGCATCTAATAATCCAAAAAATTCAACTATCATTTAAGAAAACTGCAAACGGCGGGGCCATGAACTTGACTACTTGAGCAACACGAGAAGCACATATGAACAACAAAGTTTCTATAATCTGTCAAAAACATGAAATAGGTGAACAAGCAGGGCCAAAATAAAAGGAGACAATGAGCATACCTGCAGTCACCTAGCATACCTAGTACAGCACCAAGCTGTGAACACAACTCTGGCGTATTGCCCTCCCTCTCTAGTTGTTCTCGAATGTCCTCGGTACACATTGCCAGCCTTGATTTAGCACTTTCGTAGTTTTGTGCAGTAAATGCCTGTGCATACAGCATACAGGTTGAATAAGAACAAGAACAATGACAAGAACATAGCAGCAGGACATTAATATTATACATAACTGGTTGACATAAAAGACCCAACTGGTTAGGTTAACAAAATCTAGAGACGAACTCACCCTCATAGCTTGTTGCACCAAAAAAGATCCTCTTTCCATGGAAACATCAGCGTAAATGACCTTTTTCTTATCATTTTCAACCTCTTCTTTTTCTGTGCTATTAACAACAGATCTCTTGATTCTAGCATGGCCTTCAATAAATTGATCAATCATCTTTTGAAGGTTTTCATCAGCTTCAATACTATCGATGTCAGCACCACATAGAGGGCAATCCTTAAACCGTATTAAGCACATTCTGCATTCAAGAAAAAATGAATTTATTAAAAGCAGATCCAATAAACATCATGAACCAGAAACGAAAAAGGAAAGCTAAGGCTTACTTGCAGAAGACGTGTGTGCAAGGCACACATCTACTGCTCTCATATAGAAGTCCCTGACATAGCATACAGCTAAAAGGCCCAAGCTTGAATGTTTGGGAGTCATAACCAAATGGGCACTTGGCAGGCACCGTTGCAGAAGCAGGAGAGTCCTTGTTCAAACTTTCTTCAGGTTCGGGGCCTCCTTTACTCGCAATTTCACCTTTCTCAGGACGAGCTGCTTTGGAGAAAGGGCAAACAGAGGGTATCGTTTCGCCTTGTTTTCGAGCAGAGGCATCCTCGGGGCGAGTAGCTTTAGAGAAAGGGCAAACAGAAGGCGTCGTTTCACCTTGTTTACGAGCAGAAGCGTCCTCAGGACGAGCAGCTTTCGAGAATGGACAGACAGAAGTCGTCATTTATGAAAGATAACAACAAACCTGCAACCTCAAAGAAATTTCAACCTAAAAATTACTAAAACTGCTTTCTCCAAGATCAAATATAAAACCTTCTTGAGCTGATATATCTTCTCGCTAAACTAATTCGCTAAGAACTGAAAATCAAACAATAGAAGCAAATTGAACGACAAAAGTGATGTTTCGGAGAGAAATTGACGAAATCGTTTCAGAAGTAGCTCATCTGAGAGAGAGAGATGGAAAAACCTGGATTGGATTGGATTGGATTGGATTAGATTGAGATTAGATGAAGATGTCTCTTTCGAAGCTCCTCTGCAATCAATGATTCAACAAATCGTGTTTCTCAGTCAAGAAGATATTTAATCGAATGAATGGAATGAATTGGGCCTTGTGTTTTTCTTTTACAGCAAAAATAGGAGTTTTTGGGTTCAAAGCCTAACAGGAAAAAAAAACATTACCCATTTTAAGCAAACCGGTAATTTTGGGATTATGATTGGTTACTTTCAAATCTTATCGCTTTCTTAAAAGCTTTTGTGGTAAATGTTGAGAGTTCAAAATTCAATCTTTCTGTCACTCTTAAAATGCTTCTACAATCTCCCATCTCCGCCTCACTACCACCGTCGTTTCACCGGGAATTATTGATCCGCCGATCAATTAAGCCGTCATGTAGGATCGTAGCAAAGGCTAAGGACAATACCGACACTACCGGATCTCTAGAGAAAGCAGCTATAGCCGGTGGTTTGGTGTCGACGCCGGTAATTGGGTGGTCCCTTTACACACTGAAGACTACGGGATGTGGTTTACCTCCAGGACCGGCCGGTTCAATCGGAGCGTTGGAAGGTGTGAGCTATTTGGTGGTATTGGGCATTGTGGGATGGTCTCTGTACACCAAGACAAAAACCGGGTCAGGTCTACCAAACGGGCCGTTTGGTTTGTTGGGTGCCGTCGAGGGCTTGTCTTACCTGTCGGTTCTAGCCATTCTTGTGGTGTTCGGTCTTCAGTTCTTGGGTAACGGTTCAATTCCTGGTCCACTCCCTAGTGACCAGTGTTTTGGTTAACCAATCCCTTTTTCTCACTTTGTAATGTCGTATAACAAAACGTGTTCATTAATGATTTTGATTGCTTTCACTATCCATATTTGCAATTTGAGAGAGGTTTATTTACTACAAAATCGCAGAAATTTGATTTAACATCCAAGCAGAGCATTTGATCATCTACATTTAAACCATATAAAAAAATGGTCACTGTAAACCTCTGGCTGAGTAAGAGTGTTTAAGTGTGAGTGAGAGCCAAATTGACACGGAGTCACGGAATACATCTCAGATAACCGGAATCCGGTTTAAGTTTGATTTGAGTTTTTTTTTTTGTTTGTTAATTTTGATTTGTCTGTACGAATCCCATCCACTAACCTCTCGGAAAAACCCTAGCTGAGCTCCGAGATCTCTTGCCGCCATGGGAGACTCAAGCGATCCTTTCATGCGTAACCAGAACGCCGCCGTTCAGGCCCGCACTAAGGCTCAGAATAGATCTAATGTTCTTCAGCTTAAGCTGGTTAGTCTCTTACCTCGGATTCGCTGATTCCTTGTTTATGTTATACCTAGCTCAGCTTCGTTTTCGATCGGTCTATGCCAGATTCAACATCAGTTATTTTACTTCGATTTCGAGTCTGTGTATTGAATACTCTCTCGTCGTTTGATGCTTGCTTCGGTTCTGTATTCTAATGGTTTGTATAGAAATTGCCTTATTATTGAGATTTTCTGACATATACTGTAATTTGTTGTACACAGGGTCCACTGTTTTGATCTTGAGCTTTGAAACTAGTTTGAATGTTGAAATTCTTTGGCCGAGATTTATTGTTGCGTTAGAGTTAATATTTTGTACCTTTTCTGTTTTGCAGATGGGTCAAAGCCACCCTACTGGCTTAACAAACAATCTCTTGAAGCTTTTTGAGCCACGACCGCCATTGGAGTACAAACCACCACTGGAGAAGAGAAAATGCCCTCCTTATACAGGTATGGACTTGTATATCTGACTATATTTAGAACTTCTCTCTCGCAGGTTGATTATGTCATGTGTGCTCATTTTAGGCATGGCTCTGTTTGTGAGTAACTTTGCTGAGCCTGGGGATCCAGAATATGCTCCACCTAAGCCAGATGTTGAAACACCTGTATGATGTACTTCCTAAAATCTTTTGATTATCTCAGCCTTTGCCAAATCCTCTGTCTTACACTCGGTTACTTTTGTTTCATGATCCAGGCACAGAAAAGGGAGAGAATTCAGAAATCACGACTGGAGAAAGGTGTCGAAAAGGCCGCAGGGGACTTGGAGAAATGTACTGCTCCAATTTTTTTTTTTTCATTCGCTATGTTTTATGCTTGTTACTCCTCTCATGCCTTCTTTAGGTTTGGGGATTCCAAGTTAATTTGAAATCTTATATGCAGATGACCCGAATAATGATCCAAATGCTTCTGGAGATCCATACAAGACCTTATTTGTTTCAAGACTAGTAAGTTGTGCTGTTTTTTGTTGAATGACTTTACTTATAAATTTGACTTTTGTTGTGCTTGCCTTTAGCCTTTTTATCCTTTTACAGAACTATGAATCCTCTGAGAGTAAGATTAAAAGGGAGTTTGAATCTTACGGACCAATCAAACGGGTAGGTTATTCTGAGCATTCCCTTGCGGGTTCGGTAAGAAGTTATGTAATGGCTTCCCTCTCTCAAGCTCGTTGCTCAGTATGTTTTATTTCAAGTACGGAAATCTTCAAATTATAGTTCAATCCCTCCCTCCCCCCCCCCCCCCNTAATAAATAAAAAAATCAACCTTTCTACTAGACCAAAGAGGCAATGCTTGTTTTCCAGCTAGTCTCTTATAACTTTCTCAAACAATTAAAAGTATAGATGCATAAATCAGTCTCGTAAAGTGTCACAAACCTGTACTCTCCAAGTATAGATGGTACAGTTGCTTTTTTTTATCCATACCCCTTCAGAGAACAAGTACACTATTTTTGTGATATAGGGGTTGTAGGCACAAAGTTTTCCTAATCAATAAGGTATTTACTCAATCTGTAATGACTTTGACCCATCCTGGTAAGCCAGTTTGAACTATGTTCTGCTCTTTGTCCCAAAGAAAATGATTTTTCAGGAAAAACAGAAATACTGAGTTGGGCAGTGAATATAAGCTCTTTGTTTTCAATCAACCATGGTTGCTGATAATATTATACTCTTTACGCTGTTGGTAGTTTGGTAGTATCAGAAACTCTACTCTCTTTTCGTGCAACATTTATACAAATTCGGTTACTATGAAAAAAGATCTAGTTCACATTTTTTTACATGTTTAGTCAGCTGAGTTTTGGAACTGTTTCTATAACCCTGGGTAAGGGGTGGTTTATTAGACCCATCAGAAATGATAACTTTGCTGCAAATCATCCTATTTCTGCCAATTCTTGATGTGGTGACGGTCTCAGATTTTGGAAGCCTATTAAAAATAAAGGTTGCCTGCCTTGTAGAGCTGCCTTGTAGGTCTCTGAGATTTGATATTGTTTTTGCAGTTCTTTGATCTGTTAATATCTTTTTCTGAATCTCCTCAGGTTCAATTGGTGACTGATCAGCTGACTAACAAACCAAGAGGATATGCTTTCATTGAGTATGTGCACACCCGTGACATGAAAGGTCAGATTGGATCTGTTTTCTTTAAACGTTTTCTTTCTCCTGGAGGTGTTTTCTCTTTCTTGCTGACTCTACCTTGTGGTTTGTTGAACATCCTACAGCTGCATATAAACAAGCTGATGGACAAAAGATTGATGGTAGAAGAGTGTTGGTTGATGTTGAAAGAGGTAGAACTGTCCCAAACTGGCGTCCACGCAGGCTTGGTGGTGGACTTGGGACCTCAAGGGTTGGTGGTGGTGAAGGAACTGTTGGAGAACAACAACAGCAAGGAAGAACCTCTCGGTCAGAGGAGCCAACAAAACCTCGGGAAGAGCGGTATATTAATCATCTTCATTTATCATTACTCCTTTTGCTTTGGTCTAATGATGTTTAGGCCTTGTCTGTACAGCGAGAAATCTAGAGAAAAGGGAAAAGAAAGAGAACGAGAGAGGTCTCGTGAGCTGTCCATTGAACAGTCTCAAGAGCGGTCTCATGACAGACCAAGAGAGGATAAAGAAAGAGGAAGCAAACGTGACCGAGGAGGTAGAGACAGGGATAGAGAAAGAGACAGCAGACGTGACCGTGACCGGAACCGTGATAGAGATCGACGTGACCGTGGACGAGACCGTTCTACAAGGGATCATGACCGAGACCATGATAGAAGGAGGGAGCGAGATTATGAAGGAGGTGAATATGAGCACGAGGGTGCTGGTGGTCAGTCCCGCGAAGGAGAACCGGAGTATGAGCGAAGTGGGTCAAAGCACCGTGACAGAGACAGACATGGTGAGACTGAGGAGGGTCGTAGAAGCTACTACGAAGACGATGAAGGGGACACAGACCAGTATAGGCGCGGGTACGATAAGATGGAGGAAGATGAGGACAACAGATATGAGCGTGATTACAAGCGGTCTAAGAGATCAGAGTCGCGTGAGTATGCTCGTTGATCTTTTGGTATTACATCTATGAACCAAACTTGATGCAATTATGTTTGTTACCACTGATACTGATTGCGATTTTCGTTGTGTTGTTTTACTCTTTTTACATTATTGATCAAGTTATCGTAGGGAATGGTGGTTTACAAGTTTGATTAACCAAACAAACTTCATAAATTGTGACGTTGATTATTTCTTTTGCCACTAAATTCTAAATATGCAATCTAAATTTATTTTTTTTTGCTGTAAATAAAAGTTTAACTAGTATTTAATTTGCGCTGTATACATAAATATATTTTTATATTGTATTATGTAATTAAAATTATCTTTTTGCTTATTATTTAAATTGAATTGATTGTATTTGAAGGATGATAAATGTAATAACAATGTAGTTAACTAATATATTTAATGGATTATTGCATTAGTTATGTTTTTTGAAAGATTAAATCGTGTTTTTTTACAATGTAACTAATTATAGATATGTTAAGATTAAATAGTTTTTTAAAAGTGTATATATCTGAGAGATTAAATAGTTATTTTTGGTGTAACTAATTATAATTAAAAAATTATTATATTTATAATAATGAATTTAAACAAACTATTTAAACATAAAATTTAACTATAGATGTATCCATTTGTAATGAACTTTTAATAATAATTAAATATAAAATAAAAATCAATTGAATCTAGATTAAAATTAAATTGAAAGAAATAAAATTAGTATAAGAAATATAATCTATATTATTTTCCCAGTTAGATATATAGCATAAATATCAGAAATCAAGACTAAGGTTTGTATTATTAGCAGTCTAAGTATATAATTTTATAATAAAAGAAAAACAAAATATGTAAGAAAGTGAGAAGGTAGACACTTCATATATGAAGTCTTCTCAAACTTTATATTTGAAGTGTGAGAAAGTAACACTTCAAATTTGAAGTTTTGAAGTGTCCCTTTGGAAAACTAGAGTTGGAAAAGGCATGTCTTCCAAAGAAATTAGGCGGTTTGGTTTTCAAATCACTAGAGTTGTTTAATCAGACTCTTCTGGCAAAACAATTGTGGCGTTTATTGCATAAACCAGATTCTCTTATAGCTAAGGTCTTCCGTGGGAGATAATATCGGAACCAACTGCCTTTTTGTGATAAAAAACCAACCAAGCCATCTTATGGTTGGCAAAGTATTTGGGAGGTGCGGAATTTATTGGTTAAGGTCTCCGTCGCACCATAGATAGGGGTCACAATACAAGTGTATGGGATGATAGTTGGGTGTTAGGGGTTCACCCTCATCCACCGCAAACTCTTATTCCGGGTTTTTTTTTCCGGATTTAAAGGTAGCTGACTTATTAGAGTCAAATGGAACAATGTGGCGTGTTCCCGTTCTTCACCAGCTTTTCCACCCTGACGAAGTTAGACGAATCCTTAGCATTAGACCATCGCGTATCATGGATGACGGTTTCTGTTGGCATTATACAAAGAATGGCCAATACATGGTTAAATCAGGTTATGACTTGCTTGCTTCAGCCCTGGATGAGGAATTACAGTTTTGTACTCAACAACCATCTATAAACTGGCTGAACGACCAAAAATGGCAGATAAGTGCGCCATTGAAATTGAAACACTTTCTATGGCAAGTCTTGGTAGGCGCTTTAGCTGTAAGCTCTCAACTTACAAAAAGAAAATTAAATGTCGAAAATACATGCTTTTGATGTGGAGATTTGGAAAAATCGGTGTATCATGCCTTATTCATTTGTCCCCCAGCCCGCCAAACGTGGACTCTCTCGAACATTCCCAATACCCCATGGGATCTTCCCCTCCTCCAAATTACTAGAGAACATGTATCATCTCTTAACTTTTACTAAGGGACCAGAACCCACAGTCGAATCATTTAATGAGTATGTGTGGATACTATGGTTCATATGGAATTTCCGAGACGATAAATTTTTCAATGATAAAACTTGGTAGCCGCCAGATATCATCAGTTATGCGACTAAGGAAGTTATTGATTGGAAACACGCAAACGCTCAAGTTCCCGCAAAACCGTCGAAAGAGACATCTGATGTGATCCCGCGGACTCGACTACTTCTAGTTTCCCACGAATCGGTGTGTTTTATTGATGGGTCTTGGAAGAAAGGTGATCTTTATTGTGGTCTAGGTTGGGTAATGCAATCTAGTACCAAAGGAATAGATCTTATAGGATTTCATGGAGTACACTCACCAATTTCACTTTTATATGCCGAGTTTCTAAGCTTTTTATGGTCACTCAAATGTCTACACAGAAGGAATCGCCCTTGCAACCTATTCTATACGGACTTCACTGACCTGATCCGCATGACGAACAGTCCTTCCTACTAGCCAGCTTTCACAGCAGAATTAGCTGATTTGTCCAAATACAAGACTGCCTACCCATAATTTCGTCTACTGTATTGTCCAAGGCAATCCAATTGCAGAACAGATTTTTAGCTCGTGCAACACGTCAAATAAAGAAGTTATTCTCCATTTGCAGAACAGCTGTACCAATTTTGATCTCGCGAATATTTAATTTTCGTATTAATTTTTTATGTTTTCTTTGTTACGTTTGGTGACAAAAGAAAAATAAAGTAAAAAAGCAAAGAGAAGAGAAGATCTCATCCAAGTACGAACAAAGCACTGTTGATACTTGGCATGTAGTTGTTACTGTTTGTTGGAAATCGTAGTAGATTAGATTGTATTGATTACTCGTTAAAAGATCATAAAGTACGATCCACAAATCAAGACCTCATGGTCGCTTGTTCGTGTAAGAAAACTACTTTGAATAATACAATTTTGTTTATTAAACCCCAAAAAAATATATAAAAAAGCTCCGATGCCGGGAATCGAACCCGGGTCTCCTGGGTGAAAGCCAGATATCCTAACCGCTGGACGACAACGGAATTTGTTTGTTTGTTTCAACATAAACAATATATTGTATTAATATAAATCATTGATATGTATGCTTGTTTTGTTTGTTAACTATTTGATTTATATACTGGTTCATAATAATAATAAAATGAGGTCAAACTTAACAGTTAGTGCGGTTGTGTATTTTATATAAATAAATAAAACAAAAACACGTCTCTTGTTGCTTAGGTTGAGACACATGCTCAAGGCTCAAGGGTCGTATTCGTGTAAGAATTAAAATAGATTACGTTTACTAATAAAGTGAGCCACCCAAATGATCGTTTTGCTTTGTCCATTGACTCAATTTTGCTCATGTTTTTCTTTGTCTTAGCCTTTCTATAGTTTTTATATTAATAACCAACAAAGGTTATCAATTTGTCAATGCCATTCCATAGATCTAAACTTAATAACGTAGATGTTGTTTAATGTTATCAGTGTGTAGACTATATAATATATATACATATACATATACATATTGATTCGGATATAAAATCCTAAAGTTCATGAGCAGTAAACAACTCTCAGCCCAACTGGCTTAATTCTAGATCATGTTTATAGAAAATAATATAACATAAAGTAACAATCAGTGGATAAAAAAAAAAAAAAAAAGAANAAGGGACCAGAGCCGAAAGTAAAAGAGGAATAAGCTATAATGTAAACACCATGCGAGGGTCCAACAACTCAACCCTCTTCTCTTCTATTTCTTTTTTTTTTTTTTCCTCTTTATATTATAATAATGTTTATACATTTATATTTTAAGAGTTTTTTACTACAGTCAAATACAAGCCATGATTTTAAATCATTTCTTTTTGTAAACAATCTACAATTTGTCTTACTAATGTTTGCCATTAACCACACATACACTTAAATTTTGTTACTTCTTTTCCCAAACAACTTTTTTAGTTAATATTAGTTTTGTTTTACATGACATCATTTCCTTCGTGAGCTTCTATCTATCTAATGTCCTTCCATTTCTTCGTGTCCACAAAATTTCACAAGAAAAATTTATATTTAAATTTATGTGAAAATACCTTGTATTAAACTAGAAGTAATTAGTTTTAAACAAATTAAAATTAATTCTAATGTAATTAATAAGATGTAGACCCCTAAAGACAAAGTTTAAGCTCAATGATTTACTGAATATTCTAACAGCGAATATACATTTAAAATAAGGAGCAAGTGGTCTAATGGTTGTCACATATGTTACCTTGTTATTTGACCAGAGATCGAACATTATCACTTGCTATGTAAATGCAATATTTTTTCAATAAAGTTTGAATTATTAGACCGGTTTGTTATGGTTCAAAAATTAATATGACAAAAATATGTATACAATTTGTTCCTTTTAATAACACCTATAAGAAAAACATCATACTGAAATAGAATTTTAATTTAATATTTATTCAATAAGCATGACCATATTAGCAAAGCTTTTGTGAATATACAATTGGTTCCTTTTTAATAACACCTATAAGCAAAAAAAACTCATACTAAAATAGAAAGCAACCTTATAATTTTAATTTTATTCAATAAGCATAACCATATATATTAGTAAAGCTTTTGGTGAAATGGAGAAAGGAAAAGACAAAAATAATATAAGGAAGATTGTCAAACATTGCGAGCAACTAGATACAAAAAGTAGTGGGGCGATATGATTTAAAGCATGAGAAAATATTATGTAAGACATAAATTTATATGAGGAGGAAAGTGAAAATGATGGAGATTGAAGCAAAAAAAAAAAAAAAAAATGAATTGAAGGGAGAGAGAGAGNGAGAGATGAATGTGCTCGTGAGCAATGATTGAAATACAATCATAACTTTTGCAGGTGGATGTGGGGAACCCTCCTTCTTCATATCTTCCACCTATATTCTCATTTTTGTAATCACATTTTCACTCTCTATTTATGAAGTAATTTAATCCATAAGAGCTAGGATTAGTAATATATTAACTGGTGGACTACCAGTCTAGAATTTATGGTTTCACAATATTTAGTTACTAAGTTTACTGATAACATTTCCTTTTTTTAATTGAATATACAAGGACATGCATTAGTGATCCGAATTGCTAAACTATAAGTTCGCATTATTATTTTTTGTATTTCTGTCATTTCTTATTTTATTATGTTAAGAGTCTTTTTATAATTA
Organism: Iberis pinnata; assembly: GCA_900406425.1. NCBI lineage: Eukaryota > Viridiplantae > Streptophyta > Magnoliopsida > Brassicales > Brassicaceae > Iberis > Iberis pinnata. The sequence goes on from OVBE01000280.1 coordinate 40,247, forward strand.
GCTATTCCAGTTTTTATAAAATTATTTTATTATATATTTCATGTATTTGTGCATATTTTCGTTATAATATATATTTTTGTTTTAATATATAGTTGCCTATATTATGAGTCATAACTTATGAAATAGTTCAATACATAAGTTAGGATTAGTAATATATTACATAGTGGAGTAACATGATAAAATTTATGATTTCACAAGTATTTAGGTACGATGGTAAATAGTAAATGGAGGATATTGATTATAGGATTTTAATGGATTTGAATATTGAAATGAAATCATATGTTATTGGATTAATAATTTCTATAATTTTTTTTTTGAAATAATGTGTTATTCGTTTAATAATTTGTAAATATTAGTTTCAATACAATGTTATTCATTTAATGATTTATAATTGGAATTCAAAATCTGTTTTGCATTTTAATGGATTGGAGAATGTTTTAAATTCAAAAAATATATATAACAATGATAAATCGTGTTATTTCAAAATTCAATGATTTTAAAATTCACAAATTCTAAGAATAAGCTATTGGTTATAGTTAACTTATAAATATGTGAATTTTTAAAAAACATACAAATATAGTTTTGTATTGTATATGACTTGATAGTCGAACTTACATGTACACTTGCAGTTCAAAGAAAGGTTGTCTTAGCTAGTTAGTAGTTAGAGAAGTGGTTTGTAATAACTTACGTGTACTTTGCGGGAGAGAAAGGAAACTATGCGATATGTAATAATAAAATGTTGCGTAAATTAAGCTCATTTTGTCGGTCAAGGGAGTGATTGGAATTAATCTACGAGAGAAGAAAAAGGACAAATAAAAAAATAAAGAAATGTACCTAACGAGTACGTATGATAGAGATTGTGTCCAATTGATAGAGATAGTGATGATCCTATTCTTCTTTTCATTTTTTTTTTGGAACCTATCTCTATCTCTATCTCTCTCGATCTGAGTCTTAACTTTTTAGTTTTCAGTCAACAAAATTAGACTTTTGTTACAAGTCATATCAAATTTATGGATCGTCGACAAAAATAATTGAAGCTAAGATTGTTTAGTAGCTACGTACATCCTCCACTAGCTTCTGTACTTGTATGAAAATTAAGTCGGTCTAACTTCGTTTTGTCATTTTGTTTGTCTTTTTCCGAGTTTAAAATTTTCAAATTACTTCTTGTAAGAATTTTTGTTTTATTCAATTACTTACAAAATATTAAGAACTAATTAGGCAAACTATTCAAACAACTTTGGTATAATACAAGCTTATAAATACTAGGATTAATTTAATTTGTGATCTTTGAGTTAAGGTCTCCAAAGTTTGAGACCTTTGATTAGAGTTCGTCTTTGAAATAGTATGTTTTTATTGATTATTTACTAGAAGAGTTGGACTCATCCACATGTTTAACTAGTTCAGTATCATATTATATTTTTTAAGTGTTCATTTTTTGTTAGCTCTACTCTCTATAAATTTGCCGGTCTCTTTTTCTTTAGTCTCAAGCTTACTTATATTCTTTTGAAAGAAGAGTTGGACTCGTCCACATGTTTAACGCACGCAATGTGGGTTGGTGACTAGGTTGGCGTCTGCCCGAGATGGCTTAGTCCTAGCTCGGCGTCTTTCCCGTATGAACTAATCTCTAGGTCAACACTTACCTCGGGTTGGTAGTTTTTAGGGGCATGCTAGTGGGTTTGGCGCCCTCCTTGACGTACGCTAAATAGGCTTGGAATTTTCTGGATTTTGTCCATAGGTACTAAACCCATACCCAATAATATGTATCCCTCGAACCGACGAAGTGGTTGGTAAGATGGATATAGGCTTTGGAGATGCCAAAGTAATTTATAGGTTGGATGCATTTCCTAGGCTTATAGACTAAGATCTTTCAACTTACCTATCGTAGGTGTGGTTGTCAACCAAAGAATTAGAAGGAGCTCCTCCCAAGGGTCGACCAAGGTCATTCCATGTATTTTTGTTTCTCTATATAGTATGTTATATAGTATTAACTTTTCAAGTAAAATTATTGAAAGTAACTGTGATTTTATGGCATTTTGAAAGTAATTACACATAAGAACTATTGGGTATGGGTTGCGTCCATGTCAAACCCAAGAGACTCTGAGCCCATTAAGAAAGCTTATCGATTAAAATTCAAAGACCATGACGAGGTCAAATAGCGGCGTTGAAGCAACAATGAACTTACTGCCTATTGTCAAGGATAGGGTGGACAAATTATCCGTCATATCCGATCTGATTCGATATTTGCTTCGATCCGAACCGAAAAGTCCGGACTATTCAAAGAAAAGCAAATACTAAAATTAATTATCCGTATAAAATAAAGCAAATAGAAGATACTAGATTTTAAAAGACCGGATATCCGATCCGCTCCGTATATTACATATATACTATATATATACATATTACACCATATAGATTTATATGTTTCACATACTCAATAAATTGAAAACTTAAAAGGAAAAACAAAAATGGAAATAATAAGTGTAAAATTTCATACAAACTAATAAATACTAATGTGGGAATGGTAAAATGGTTTACATTACAGTGGAAGAAGAGATTTTCTTCGATGTCCTAGACTATTTACAAAAATGAAACAATTGTTATCCAATATATGTGTCTTGACCTTTTGCTTAATATTTTATCTAAAAACTAGTTGATTTTAATTATTTACTACTTATTTGATAATTTTTTACTTAAATAAAGTATATTTGTATATAAGTTATTAATATTTATGTATATTTTTTAATTGAAATAAAAAAGCAGGGTATCCGCAAATATCAGTAAATATCTATAAAATTTCAGGATATCCGTCCGGATATCCGTGTTTTTCAGGAGCAAAGCAAATCACTAAATTAAATATCCATCAAAAACAAAGCAAATAACAAATATTGAATTTTTACGACTGATCCGCTCCGTGCCCATGTCTAGTCAAAGGGAGCAATGGCCTATATCTCTTGTCTAGGGAGACACCGAACCAATTGCCCCGCGTTGCCAAATGATGACAAAGAAGAACACTATAAAAGGAAGATAGAAGCTATCCGAAAAAGGGTTTGCACATTCTAGAGAGAAGTTAGAGAGAAAACTACAATTCTATCATATAGATAGCGAGCTCGTCAAACTTATTGACGACCTTGATTTGTAATAAAAACCTTTCAAATACGAACCCAAATCAAGGGACCTCCACTCTAGATACCAACAAGAACATACTATTGCATCTACAATTTGCAGCAATTATATACATAATAAATTTTGATGAAATGTATAATATTAAAGTAAAATTTTACAAAAGAAAAATAATGTAAACAACACATATATGGATACGTATTAGTTATGTTATTATCAAAATCATCTGTTAGCAAGTTAATATTAATTATTATTATCTTACTTAATTTTGTTAACATTAAAATAAGTATAATAAAGCTTATGATTTTGTATTTATCAAATTATTACTTATTAATTTATTAAAATCACATTGCATATAAAATCAAATCAACTTCTATATTTCCTATCAGTTTAGGAACAATAATGTTGAGGTTTTCTCCACCCCCAGAAAAATAGAATTCTATTTAATTGGAAAGTTAGTAAAAAAAAAAAAAAAAGGTAAAATCTGTAATATACACATTATAATTTGTTATTATATATAATAAATTATTATATTTTTTATAGACCATGTGGTCCGTTTATATTTTTTATGTGTAATCTTCTAATTATTTTTTGACCACCATGGATAGGTGGTCTAAACTTAATCGGAAACATGTAAATTGTTTCTGGTTAGTTTTCAATCACATATTCATGATGGTCGAAATTTTGGCTATACCCATCATGATTATTATCTTCCAATTAACTTAAACATTTCATCAAAGTTTTTTTAAAAACTCTTATTTCAATATGAAATCAAGTATAACATTTGTTTAACTATTTTAGCATAGTATATATACATTCTAAAAGTTGGTTATAAACTTATAGTTGTCATTGTAGATGATGGAAATAAATTTTGTATCTAGATTAGTGAATTTAGGTGATGAAATTAGGTTTGCATTTAGATTAGTGAATTTAAATGATGAAAATAGGTTTGTAATTAAATTATTTATATAGTGAAGTTTGTATTGTAGTTGAAAAAAATTATTTTTAATATAATTATTTAATTTATATTTTTCAGTTATAATTTATTTTTAATTTTTATTATTTATTTAGTTTTTTAAAGAAAATTAAATTTGGTCAGAAAAAATTTAGGCAATTTTGTTAACTAATTTTCCGACCATATTACTAACTAATAAAATAGTTAGAAATTTTCTATCATTTTCCGCGATCAAAGATTCCGAATCATTTAGCATTAATCAGAAAATTTTAATTTCAACTAATTTTTGACCAAAAAACTAGTTGAAATATATATTTTATCTTATAGTGTATATATATATTTCATCATCGATGAAGAACTGTTGAAACTATCAAATCATTTCTCATAATTCAACTTACACTTTTTTAGGAAAAAAATCTCATAATTTAGTTTTCGACTTCTAATTTGCATGTTTAAAAGTTACAAAAGAATTATCAACCACTATGAAACCGGAACATTTCTCATAATGAGATTAGTGTTTTTTCCGTAATAGGCACATGTAATATACTAAGTAATAAAAGTAAGGGTAATTTTAACGCTAAGGCTTGATTGGTTGAGTATAGAGGAAAAAAAATTACAACAAAGATGCAAGATAATTAAAGCAAAGACAAAAGTTCCGAACACCACACGGGTGGACGGGAACTGACATGAGAAAATAAGAGGTTCATAGGACGAGTTGTTCTTGCGAGAGTATCGGCATATTTATTCCAAATCCTGCGCCGATGCGATAGGGTAAACTGCACAAGGTATCCCTTCAAGTTATTCATCTGTGCTATCTCTGCTGCGAAAGTCGGCCAATGGGTGGGATCCTCCAAAAGTTGAATCAGATCAGTCGAATCCGTACAGAAACTGGTACATGGATTACCTAAGCTTTGTAAACATTTGAGAGCCCAAAGCAGGGCAACTAACTCTGTGTGAAGTGGGGAAATACCACATCTGATGCATGCGCATCCCATCACAGTATTATCGGTATCTGATGAAAGAAACCAACCAATACCACTTATAAAATCCCCTAACTTCCACGATCCATCCAAACTACATCAGTTTGGGATAATTTGTGTGTCACTATCATAGGTAATGGTCCTCATATGCCCCGGATCTCTAGACTCCTTATTCGTGGAATTGGCAGATACCCATTCCATTGCTTCCTTTGATGTGAGTTCCAGGATATCAGGTAATGACCAGTTGAAATTCTTAAAACACATCGTATTTCTTACCCAAATATACCATATTATCCAAGGGAAAGACTTAAAAGTTATTCCTGGTGGAGAAGCTGTGAGTGCCCCATTGATCAAGAAGTGCATATTCTGATATAAGTGTTATGATGGCAAAACCCCCGGGAGTGAAGGAATACCTAAAAGGGCCCAGCTCTGTAACGCCGGCGGACAAGTAAAAAAAGCATGATTTATGTTCTCCCTATTGTCTCCGCATCTGAAGCATAAGTCGTCAGTTCTCAACTTCCTTTTCAGTAGTTGGTCATTTACCACAAGTGCACCTGAAATGGCTTGCCAAAGAAAGTGTTTCAACTTATTTGGTGCCTTCAACTCCCATATTCTAGCTAATAAGGGAGAAATCGATGGTTGTGCCGTCCAACCGTTACTTTGGTCATAGGACTCTAATAGTGCTATCTCATATCTGGACTTAACAGTATAGGATCCTGATTTCATGAAATACAAGCAAAAACGATCAGGTACATGAGAGGACAGTCTAATTGATAAGATAAAAGGTATGTCCTCCGGTCTGATTAGTTCCTTGAGTAAGGGTAAACTCCATCTTGATGAATTTCCTATCACCAGGTTTGAAACTTGTAGATCATTTGGCACTCTGAGATGACGGCTCGAAGGCAAGCGAGGCTTATCAGCAGGCAGCCACGGATCATGAAAAACCCGGGTATGGTATCCAGTTCCAATTATTCAACGCAATCCCAGAGATATGAGAGATTTGGATTCTAAAATACTTCTCCAGCCGTAAGAGGGGCGGGTAATAAGAGTGGCCTGAAGTACACTACTATCTTTATAATAGCGACCCTTTAGCGTACGGGACATGAGCGAGTCTGATCCTGAATATAGACGCCATAACTGTTTGGCAAGGAGAGCTTTGTTAAACAGCTGCAATGACCGGAAACACAATCCCCCATGTTTCTTAGGAAAACATAATTTTTTCCAAGCTACCCAATGGATACCTCGCGAGGTCCCAGAAGTGTTCCGCCAGTAGTCTGCAATATCACTTGTCAACTTTTTAAGTAGTGACACATGCAACTTAAAACATGACATAACATATGTGGGTAGGGCATGTGCTACCGATTTGATCAATATCTCTTTCCTCCTTTCGATAGAAAACGTGAGGACCATCCATTAAGGCGAGTGTTAAGTCGATCGCGTATGTACGCAAATATTTGGGCCTTGGAGCCCTGCAGCTGTTCCGGAATCCCTAGGTACTTACCTCTTCCGCCGTTCGTATAGATTCCCATACGCCTTTGAAGTAAGAAACGGTCCTGAAATGGGATAGAATTACCAAATATTATGGTCGATTTATCAAGGTTAATACGTTGACCAGAGGCATTCTCGTATAGATGAAGGATATTCGCCACTTCTTGACATTGGACTAAGGTAGCCCGGTAGAAAAATAAGCTATCATCCCCAAACAAGAGATGTGATAAAGAAGGCGAGGTCTTCGCAATACGAATCCCTTCCAAACTTTTTGAAAACTCAACATGTCTGAGATTTGTAATCAAAACCTCCGTACAAAGAATAAACAGATAAGGGTATAGGGGGTCACCTTGTCGCAACCCTCTAGTAGGCCTTATTTACCCCTTTGGCGTTCCATTCAGTAGGACACTGTAAGAAACGGAAGTGACACAGGAAATTATCCATTGAATCCACAAATCTGCGAATCCAAATTTGGACAACAATTGTCGAAGGAAAGGCCATTCAATACGGTCGTATGCTTTACTCATGTTAGTTTTTACTGCAATGAATCCCTTGCGGCAATGATATTGCGTTCTCACAGCATGGAAAGCTTCTTGGGCTAACAATACATCGTCCATGATCGAACGTCCAACTACAAATGCCGATTGGGTCTCGGAGATGATATTGGGAAGTATACGTTTTAGTCTCTGACAGAGGACCTTGGATAAGATTTTATAGCTAACATTACATAAGATAATTGCTCCAAACTCCTTCATCCCTTGTGGTCGGTCCGATTTTAGAATTAGACAAACATTTGTCAAATTGATGGAATCATCCAACACCTCCCGCAACATGAAGATTTGAATCATATTTGTGATCCGCGGACCGACAACGTGCCAATAACGTTGATAAAAAAGAGTTGTCATCCCATATGGCTCCGGGGCCTTCTCGGGACCCATGGTAAACAAAGCGGCTTTTATCTCCTCCGAAGTAACAGGTGCCAATAAACGATAATTCATTTCGGAATTAACTCGCGATTCAAGGGGGTGAACAACCTCCTGAATAATGGTCGTGTTCGACGTGGTAAACAATGAAGTGAAGTATGATATAGCCTCTGCTTCTATATCCTCTTCATTCTCTATCCATAATCATGATTTTGTCCCGAGTCCCGTAATATGATTTCTCGCTCGCTGCATTTTAGTAGTCGCATGAAAGAACCCCGTATTTTTGTCATCTTCCCGTAACTAGTTAACTCTACTTTTTTGTTTCCAGTACAACTCCTCAGCAAACAGAGCAATCTGGAGGCTCTCCGTAATCTGTGGAATTTCAGGTACCAAAGCATCAATGGAATGTGCATGGTCCAGCTGTCGTTTAAGGTCTTTCACCAGCTCCCCTGAATTGACAAACTCTTTATGTCTCCATTTTGAGATTACTCCCCGACAATTCTTTATACGAAGGCTAATATTCGTATTCTCTTCGGGAAGAGAAGCCGTCCAACCATCTTTAATAAGTTGCTCAAATTCTGACTTGATGATCCATCGTTTGTCAAACTGAAATTGTTTAGATCCATTGAAACGCTTTTTATTCACCTTTAACAGCACAAGGTGATGGTCCGATCCCTGGAATCTTAAATATTCAATAAAAGAAAACGTGAAACAATCATACCACTCCTCATTTCCTATACCCCGGTCCACCCGGCAGCGAACCGTGGAAACACCCCTTCGACCCATCCAAGAAAGGCAATTCCCTTTAAAAGAAAAATCCACCATACCACAACACTGTTTTATGAGTCTAAAATCAAGGAAATAATTATCATTGCGTGGTCTTGCTCCCTGCTTTTTGCAATGATATGTAATTTCATTGAAGTCCCCTATCAATGCCTAGGGTGAGAGACGCGTTGAATTAATTCTTTTTAATTGTTCCCAAACTTTTTCATGATGCATAACATATGTTTATGCTCCTAAATGCTCTCCACCTCTATGCTTTCAGAATAAGCTTTTTTTTGTCAAACCCATCTTTCATTATAAATTGAAGTTTATGAGATGAAATATCCCATATACAAAAGATCTTAAAATAGGAAAAGACAATACAAATTGTAATATAGAAAAGAAATTCCAAATCACTTAGGATTGAAAGGATACTAAACCTATTGACAACAATGAACACATTAAGAAGATCATTGAAACTGTCAATAGTAACCTCAAGCTTGGAACGCCTTGTCAAAAGTTATAATTCCAAGAAAAATATTTGCAAGCAAACTCCAACTACATCCACTCTAACGACAGTCTTCAGAGCTAATAATCTCATACCGCACAAGAAGGTAACAGAGAAGCGACCGTACAAAACGGTAAAGAAGGGACAACCGCACAAGACGGTAAAAAAGGACCAACCGCACAAGACGGTAACATAGGGCTAACCGCACAAGACGGTAACATAGGACCAACCGCAAAAGACGGTAACATAGGATCAACCACACAAGACGATAATAGAGAAAAGACTGTACACATTGGTAAAAGAGAGACAACTTTATAAAAGGAATCTGGATCCGGGTCGATGAAGACTTCCTGAACAGTAGACCGGAGGAAATGTAGAAGAACCATCTGTATCCATAAACTTTTTTGGTCCTTAGTAATATCGTACCAGAGCCAATTAAGACTATTAAAATAGTGACTATTATTCTGATCTAAGAACACTCCGATTTCTAATTCCTGAACAACAATCAGTAAAACCCACAAAGCAAAAAGCACAGAACTTTGACCGGTTACATTCTACTGATGCTTTTGATAAAGAGAGTTGACTTCATCTTTCCCACTTCTAGGCTCCGGCCAAAGCAAACAAGAGTCCCGATTACCCACACCACCGGAGGAAAGAGAACCCCAAGTATGACAAGACAATAGATATGAAGCATGTCGATGTAGATCGATACTTTTTTGAGTAGATTAGGCCCAATAGAGACCCAAATAGAGAGTAGAAATCTCATGGTGAAAGGGAGGGACAGAGGTTTAGTGGCTACACGAAAAAGGAGACTAGGTGGAAACAAGACGCATGGCCGGAGAAGAAAAGCCTTCAAAGAGCATCCCGACGAGACAGCGAGAGCAGTCAGCGACTGAGGAAGAACACCTTCGTCCATCAAAGCTAGTAGCTCCAAACGTAGCTTATGAAAAGAGATCTGGGTGAGGAGCAGAGGGAGCAAGAGACCACGAAGCTGACGGCGGCGGAAAGGCCTTGCGATGAACCATTTTGAAACTGAAGGCATATCCTAGAAAGAACTTAAGAAAACAGTGAAAAGCAGCAACGTAAGACTAATGGTGAAGCAAAAGAGGCGACGCCGGTGGGAAACGTTGCCACCGGCGTCGAAAATATCATTATCGGAGGAGCCTAGGAATATCTGTTTGGGAGCGTTTTTGTATCTCGGGAACAAATTTCATTAAGAAGTAACACGTGGTGATCGTTTTCAAAATAATTTTTTTTCAAAGTGTTAAACATATAATATTATGACACTTCTACGAAATAGTTTTTTTTTGTCACCTTCTATAAATATTTTTTTTAAAGTAAATATTATATTTATATTTGTTACATTATGTGTCATTAATATAATGCACAAATAAAAGAATATAATAAAATTAAAAATGTTTAGAAAATTAATTAAAAAATACTATAAAACATAATTTAATTTCCATCCTATTATCCATATATTTTTTTATAAAGACCTATTATCCATGTAACTAAACAAATATAAAACATACATAAACTAATTTTTATAAATTAAATAATTCAGTCTCATTGAAAGTTCCTAATTTAAATAAAATATAGTTTTAAATAACATTGGTATATTAATAGTTGCTAGTTAATTTGAAACTTACAATTTATAACTTTCTATATATTTTACCTTCATATATATATATATATATATATATATATATATATATAGAAAAATAAGTTGTTGAAANTATACTCTTTCATTTTTATCTATACTCAAATATTTTAAAATAATATATTTTATGTCTTATTAGTAACATACATTGGTTTAAATTTTGTAATCATATATAACTAAAATAATATATTTCATAATACAATTTTGAGATATCATGACCTAAAACTATATTTAAAAAAAAAAATCTACTTGATGATGATAATTCTAAAATAAATAATTTATTTATCGGAAACTAGATATAGTTGATTGTACCCATATTTAATGATATTTTGTATATCTTTCTATATATTAAAAAGAAAGAACTTTTTAAAAATATATTAAATTTGTTGGATACTAAATTATGTGCCATTAATATAATGAACTAATAAAAAAAACATGAAGAATAAAATGTCTAGACTAATAGTCACATTATCTTTTATTGTTAAATATAATTTAAATTTTATCCTATTATTCAAGTAATCAGACAATTCTATAGTTATATATTTATATATATAACAAAATCTTCATAAAATAAATTAATTTAACTTCACTAGAAAATCTATATANATATATATATATATATATATATATATATTAGTTATTATTGATTAAGTTATTTTTTAATTATATTTATTTGGTATCATATATTGAAAAAATAATATAGTGAGATAGATAATTCATATATTCTTTCCACTTTCATATATAATAATTTTTTTAAAAAAATAATATACTAAATATATTTTATTATAGTTCAAAATTAGTAACATACATTATTATAATCTTATATATTTTTTGTATATTTTTTGTTCGTTTGAACTTTAATATATATTTTATAATATAAATTTTGGTACTATTATAAATTTTTTTATAGCACATGATAACATCTAGTAAATACTTAAAAGAAGTACGGTTTCCAAAATGAATTGATTATGTACTTGTTTTCTTATTGTAAAGATAAAAAATAATTATAAAATTGAACAAAAATAAGGAGAATGCTCCAATTTAAATAACATAATAAGAAGAAAAAAGTAATGTGAAATTGGGAGAAAGCTTTTATAAAAAAAATAATATATAATTGGGAGAAAGCTGGTGGACAAGCAAATGCACGTGAACTGCAATAATGTGAACACATGGACGTGCCCAAACCTATTATCATTTTCGTATATATTTTCCCAAATAATTTTAGTTTTCCAATAAATCGATAAAAAAGATATAGATGTTCATATTTAGTAATATCCCAATTTTATTTCATGATGATTAGAGTTTATGTACAATAATCATTTACATATATATGAGTGTAGTTTACGTACCAATATATGAGAGATGCTGCAGGAAAAGATAAGAAAAAAAAAAAATATATATATATATATAGTTGACGGTAGTGATAGCAATAATAATAATAATAAATATAAAAAACAATTCATTCTTTCTTAAATCATCCGCACACGTGCACACATATATGAAAATTTATTTATGGTAGCTTTGTGATTTTTTTTATCTATTTTAACTTTGTGATTTTTGTCAAGTTCGTTGTGGTCGTTAGAGATTGTTTAAGATGATTTTAACATTTATATTATAATTCAAAATGGTCAGAATTTAGACTGGAAATAAATGATTTAAGATGTATCTAAAGATGTTTATCATTTTTTTATTTTGGTTTTAACCAAATTTTTTTTTCTAAATAATACTAAGATGTCATCATTAACTAATATTACACTGAATAACCAAATATATTTTCTGAACTTTATTATAAAATAAATGTAATTATTTGATTTAGCAAGTTACTTTAGTTTATTTTCCTTTCATTTGTTCAACATAAAAAAAAAAAAAAAAAAACTAATGTAGAAACGATCAGAATGTAACAGATTTCAGTTTGGCTTTGCCTAGAGAAAATTGTCTGGTCATATACTACATGCATCATTTATTTGGTAGTTTATTTAGGTTTCATTTTTCAATCTTTTAGTTATTAAAATATACAGATACGAATGTGAATATCCATATTTCGATCAGTCCAATCATGATTATGATTCCTATGTTATTTAAAAAGAAAGAAAAGCCTCCATATTATTAACAAGATTACTGAAATTCATTTTTATTTTTATCAAAAAAAAGAAAAGAGAAAGAATGATAAATTATTCGGAATAATCATCAAAGAGAATAAGGTGACAACCAAAAGGTTATGGAATAATGGTCCCTGCCAGCTTCCTCTCACAATTAGTATCGACTATTTGGATTTTCTAATTATTCGTTATACATTTGCCATAACTATACTGAAAAATATTTACAATCAAATATTTTCAAATACCACCAATAAAAGTTTATTTTGTTTCTGAAATATTTTCACTAAATTCAATTTTAAGATATCATTGATTTTTTAAAGATTATCACAAATATTTGAAGATGATTTTTAAAGCTTACATCTTAAATTTTGGATTCAAATTTATTATTTCGAGTTTACAATTTAAGGGGTGTATTAAGACAAACTTTCAAGATTCAAGATGTGAGTTGAGTTGATTTGAATTTTAATTAATTTTTAAATTATTTTAGTTAAATTAGATAGGTTAGTGTGACTTTTTTGTAAACTAGTTTTTGATTCTATTGCTTTCGGTGAGTGGATAACTTCTTCTCATCTAATCGATATGGGTTTTCAAGGAGAACGGTTTACCTGGAGGCGGGGTCAATCGGAGAACACGTGCATAGCAAAGAGACTTAATCGTATACTGTGTTGTGACCGAGCAAGAATGAAGTGGCAAGAAGCTATTGTAACACACTTACCCTTTTTAGCTTCAAATCATGTGCCGTTGCATCTACAATTATGTTCGCTTAGTAGGATGGACCGGCGTAAGCGTCCGTTTCGTTTCCAAGCCGCTTGGTTGAAACACAATGGTTTCAGGGAGGTAGTTGATAAATCATGGAATAAGAAAGTCCCTACGTCGTTTTTATTAACTGAATTACAAGCGACATTGAAACAATGAAATAAAATGTATTTGGTGATGTTAATAAACGCAAAGAGAAGTTAATGCAGAAGCTACAAGAGGTGCCGACAGACTAGTCTCGATGGGAATCACACAGATGAGTTGTTGCTATGAGAGGAGGGTTTATTAGCGAAGCTGAATGCGATTATGGAACAAGAAGAAGTGTTATGCTTCCAAAAATCGCGAGAAGATGGATTGCTTTAGGAGATCGCAACTCGAAGTACTTCCATACATCTACTATTATTCGAAGGAGAAGGTATAGTCTTGAGACATTGCGAGATGAGGATAATCGATGGCTAGTCAATAAGGCCTAGCTGGAGGCGCTAGCGGTCCGTTATTATAAACGCCTTTATTCGATGGACGATGTGACCGAGGAGATGAGACGGCTTCCAGGAAAAGGGTTCTATCGACTCTCAAGCTCGTATATGGCTTCTTTGGACAAGCCTTTTGTTAAAGAGGATATAGAGAAAGCTATGAGGCAGATGGTTAGTTTTAAATCACCGCCGGATGGATACCAGCCTATTTTCTATCAAACATGTTGGGATATCGTTGATTCATCGGTATCAAGTTTTATTTTGGATTTCTTCGACACCAAATCAATATTACCAAGTTTGAATGATGCTTTGGTGGTACTTATACCGAAAGTGGATAAGCCGGAAAAGATTATGAAATTTCAACCAATAAGCTTATGTAATGTAATTTTCAAGATTATTACTAAAACTTTGATGATAAGATTGCAGCTAGTTATGCCGAAACTGGTGGGTAAGGCACAATCTAGCTTTATACCTGGGAGATTGAGTATGGATAATGTAGTGGTAGTTCAGGTAGTTGTACATTATATGCATCGTAAAAAGGGTTGTCGGGGCCTCGGGGGTGGATGTTTTTGAAGCTTGATCTTGAGAAGGCTTATGACTGGATAGGGTGAGACTTCTTGGAAGATACTTTAAGAGAAACAAGGCTATCAGAGAAATGGATTGATTGGATCATGAAGTGTGTGACAGGGCCATCTATGAAAGTGTTATAGAATGGTGAAAAAATAGAATCGTTTAAGCCATCTCGAGGTCTTAGAAAAGGAGATCTATTATCTCAGTATTTGTTTGTTCTTTGCTTAAAGACGTTGTGTCATATGATTAATACGACTATTGAACAGATGATATCATACTTTTTGCGGAAGAATTGGTAGAGCAAGTTGGGGTGATTAGAAGCGTTCTGGAGACCTTTTGCGCCGCATCTGGGCAAAAGATTAGTCTCGAAAAATCCAAAATTTTCTCCTCTGCTAATGTATCACGTGAGAAACAAAGACTGATTAGTAATGCAAGTGGAATTCATGTTACTTGAGATTTGGGAAAATATTTGTGTCTTCACGTTCTACATAAACGAATTAACAAGGAAACATGTAGTGGAATAATTGAGAGAGTTTCATCAAGATTTTAAGGCTGGAAGAGTCGAGTTCTAAGCTTTGCGGGCCGTATTACGTTGGCTAAAGCAGTTTTATCTTCTATACATATGCACACGATGAGTACAATTGCGCTTCATATGTCTACGGTGAATAGACTGGATCAATTAACGAAGAATTTTAATTGGGGAAGTACCTCTGAAAAGAAGAAACAACACTTGGTGGCATGGAGTAGAGTTTGTTTACCAAAAGGTCAAGGTGGTCTGGGTTTGAGACGAGTCAAGGTCATGAATATATCGCTGCTCTCAAAGATTGGTTGGGGTTTGGTGTCAGGTTACGAGGGTTTGTGGTCTTAAGTATTAAGGAAAAAATATAAGGTTGATGATGTACATGATGATACTTAGACGATTCAAAAAGGATGGTGGTCCGTTCTCTGGCGAGGAGTGGTTTTGAGTTTCTGAATGGTGTTGCTACGAGATTTTCATGGGTAATTGGTGACGGGGTAAGACTCGTTTATAGACTTATTGTTGGCTTGATTCAGAACCGCTACGAACGAGAGTTATCCATGAGTTGCCGGCGGATTATGCTTTGATGTGGGTTCGGGACTTATAACATGAGGCGACTGGTTGGAAATTTAATCAAATAAATATGTTTCTTGATGATAGAAAGCAATTGTTATTGCGAGCATATGTTGCGGATCTTGTGATTGGTGCGGCTTGCAAACTTTCTTGGAGTGATACTTCAAATGGTAAATTTACGGTGAAGTCAACTTTTGCAGGTTTGACAAGAAACTGTAATTCGAGACAATATATGAGCGGTTTGTTTGATTGCATATGCTTTTGATTTACCGTTAGGTTTGGTTGATGGTTTGGCGAATTATCCTTTTGATTTACCGTTAGAATTTCATTTGTTAGGCGAAAGCCTTTTGTTAGTTGATTCAGTTAGAGTAGCGGACATTAATTGCTTTTGTTAGCCAAAAACGAGTTTTGATGTAGTGTGGTTAGTTTGTGATTGGAGAAGTTTCTCTCTTTTTTCCCACAAAAAACTAGTTTTCGATCCGCGTAATGCGCATAATCATAATCATGTTTTTTGGTTGTTGTTGCTGAAGTTATATTTTATAGTTTGACATATATTATTTATTATATAATAATTAATATAATTTGTTGTACTAAATCATAAATTTAGAAAATAAAGCTATTATAGATATAAAAGAACATTGACAAGATATGGTATGTACTATATATATTGATAATGCATTTAACCAGTGCAATATATATATATATATATATATATA
>OVBE01000281.1:2351-53184 GCA_900406425.1 Iberis pinnata
AATTAGTGTGAAACTATTATAACTTCTTTTTTTATTATTTGCATCCATCACTTCTTTAATGTACAAGTAAGAACATCGTTTAACTTTTGAAATTTAAATTTTCTACTTTATCACTATATAACTAATATAGAACTAGTATAATTAGTTTTTTTACCACATTTTTATGTACAAGTATACCAATCAATAAATAAGAATTTTTACATGTTTATTAAATTGAAAATAAATATAAAATTATATATATGGTTTTTGGTAAAAAACCGAATAAACCGAAAACCGATGGTATCCAAACCGAACCGAACCGAACCGAAATAGATATGGTTTAAATATGGTAGCTATTTTTCAAAAACCGAAAAACCGAAAAACCGAAAAAACCGAACCGAAACCGAACCGATATCCACATTGAACACCCCTAACTCTTACGTCCACACACAAGTTAATTATATCCATTCTTCTTCACTAATCTCTAAACTCTTCAACACACATTAATTAAATTTAAATATCATTTTTATATAAATAATCAAAAAATCAAGATCTATTCAAATAAAATAAAAAAAATCTCAAAAATACAACAAAAACTAAGTTTATTCTAAAAATACCACACTCAAAAGTTTCAAAAATACCACATTTTTTTCAAAAATACCACAAAATATTTTTGTTCCAAAAATACCATAAAATTTGAAATAACTATAAAATTTCAAATTTAAACCCTAAAACCCAAAAACCAATCTCTACCCCCTTTAAAACTAAACCCTAAACTCTATTTAGTGAACCCAAACCCAAAATTTTAAATTCTGAACCCTTAACAATCAATTTTTATGTTTGTGGTATTTTTTGAATATTCGAGAATGTGATATTTTTGGAACTTTTGGGAGTGGGTGGTATTTTTGAAATTTGAATTTTTTTTATAGTGCTTCAAGGAATTCCTCATAAAAATATTATAAAAATTTTCAAAATTCAAATATATAATGCATCGAAAAATAAAAATATTCGTTATCCGTTAATTTTAATATATATTTTCAATATCAACTCAATAAATAAAAATAGTTACTACAAAACAAAGAAAAGTGATTAAGTTCATACATATATATATATGGTTATGATATAAACATTTCAAGAAAATATAATAATAATAATAATAAATTAATCTAAGGCGGTATAGCTTCAACGGCACTAGACGGAGCACCGACGACGTTAAAACCATCACCGTTACCGTCACTAAGTCTCGACGGAGTAGTAACGTCAACTTTAACGGAACTAACAGTTGAAATCCGTTTCCGTTTCTTTTTCTCATAAGGTATCCCACGAGCTTTAGCTTGATTTTCTCTAACTTCTCTTAAATAAATCCTGACCGCACGTGCAGCAAATGGATTTAAATCTGACCGTCCACCATTTTCTTCATAAGCAGCTCTTAACCGTCCGATCAAAGCATCAAGTGATCCCCATGCTTGTTTTAGTGGACAACCACAAGGAGATGGTGGTTGTTGATGACCAAAGTAAGGACAAACCGACACGTGGACTTTCGTCTTGCCAAACTGGTCTAAATATTTGAGAAACTCGATTACGTGAGCTCCGCTACATCGCGACAAAGTAAGTGGCGGTTTGTGGTTTTTGAGATACTGCAGAAACGTGTTCCAGTCGCGTCGTTTTTGTGATTCGTATCGGCTAAGTGTAGCTCGTGGTGAAGAGATTAAAGATGGTTCTGGATTATCTGGATCGGTCTGTTGTGGTTCAAGATGATGAGTTTGTTCCATTAAAATTAGGGTTTTGTTTTGTTTTGAGAGAGTTGTGTTTTATTTTTGAGAATTAAGTGTTTAAAGAGAGAGATGGGGAGCGAGAGAGAGAGAAAGAGTGTGAAATATTTGTTAGGTTTTGGTTTTGGAGTTTTCTTTTGAGTTTGAATGGTGTGAATGAATTTGTGAAAGAAATGTGGAAAATTTAGAAAAATGTAAGAAAACTAAATCACGTGGTCATGACCCTACTCACAAGCCACTTGACACTTTTTACTATTCTATTTAGGTCAAGTGTGGGTCTATGCTTAAATCCTTTTTCATATATATATAATTTTATTTTCGAAATTATGGGTATGAATGGGAGAAACGAGACGGGGCGGGATTTGACGTTTACGGTATAGATTTATACAAATTTACTATTCAACAAAAATTATGATATGAAGGACCGATTTCACATAGAAAAAACGGAGTGGTTTTGTACAAAAAAATAATAATATTCCTTTGGTTACAAAAAGTAATATTTGTTACTTTGTTACCACTCATGTATCGCATGTAATATTTGTTACCATTCATTATCGCATGTAATTCTACACCGTTTATTTTTGTGAACCGCATTTGTTATGCTATCTACAAAATCAATGTATTTAAAACCGGACCGGACCGGGGGTCGAACCGTGTTGAACCGCGAACCAAAAGTTTACCCGAGTTGATTCAACCCCGGTTCAACAAGTTTTTTAAAAAAAATGTTTTCTATATGAATAATGAATGAAAATAAAATTTATCATTTTATGCTTTTATATGACATTTTTATGCTTTTATATGATATATATCATGTAAGTGCAAATCTATAATATGTTAAACATTTAGATTTTTGTAAATATATGATGTATACAACATGTGAACAAAAAAAAATGTTGTATAAAACCAAAATTTAACATTTTATACTTCTTTTGTTACAAATATAGTATTTTTCACTATTATTAATTTATGATCTATATTATTTTATTATTTCTATGGATTAAATTAGCAATATTTTACTTTATTGCTAATTATTTATATATATATATATATATATATATATAAATTTAATTTTTAATAAAATAATCAAACCCGGTCAGACTTCATTGACCTACGACCCAAAAACTTTTTCGGTTCGGTTGCTGGTCCGATTTTAAAAACATTAACAAAAACCATATTATACCACACCGTCCCACTTTTTTTTATCTGTATCGTTTGATTCCTGCACCATTCAGAGCATATAGTTATCAAACTTTAAACCAATCATGAAGTTTTAAGTATGGAAGATAGATCTGAAAATAACTTGTTATATAGTGTAAAGTACTATTAGGTTTATATGTATATGGTCAATGATAAATACTTACAAGAGACTTTTGATGTCATATTGGTCAATATGTACATCAAACCCATGAAAAGACTAAATCGAATATTAACTACAATCAAATATGTACAATGACATCAACACATGAAAAGACCAATCAATATAAACTCCCAACTTTAGTTACTAAATCAAATCTTGATGAACTCTAATGGTTGATTACAAAATTTCTATAGATTTCTTTCTTTAATTCTTGGTTTAATTAGTGTTAATTCCAAGATCTAACTTATCAGATTAGACTCTAAATTGTGGATTCTCTCTTTTGATCAGTGAATATGTATTTTTATTATGAAGCTACTTACATGTATTTATATTTAATTACAATTAGGGTTTTCGTTTAACCTAAACATGATAAACTGGACCAACTTAAATGGGCCGAATCTGATCGAAACCCATCTCGACCGCCAAGCTCTAAATGTCTTCATACATGTGGGTCTTGATACAAATGGACTTCTATATCGGGTTACAAACCCAGTATCAACAATTAGTAACCTCATTACGAAAACTATAGTTGGCATCTATAATTAATAATTGGATACATAGTAGATGAAAATTATAATTAGGGTTTTCGTTTAACCTAAACATGATAAATTGGGCCAACTTAAATGGACCGAATCTGATCGAAGCCCATCTCGACCGCCAAGTTCCAAATGTCTTCATGCAGGTGGACCTTGATACAAATAGACTTCTATATCGGGTTACAAACCTACTATCAACAATTAGCAACTCGATTACGAAAACCAAAGTTGACATCTATAATTTATAATTGGATACATAGTAGATGAAAATTATAATTAGAGTTTTCGTTTAACCTAAACATAATAAACTTGGCCAACTTAAATGGGCCGAATCTGATAGAAGCTCATCTCGATCGCCAAGCTCCAATTCATGCATGTGGGCTTTGATATAAATGGACTTCTATATCGCGTTACAAACTTAGTATCAATAATTAGCAACTCGATTACGAAAACCAAAGTTGACATCTATAATTCATAATTGGATACATAGATGAAAATTTTCATGTTTTTTGCATCCGACAATTCAGATTTCACTGGTTCAAAACGCATGAGATAACTTATTAGATGGACCAAGTTGTTGAGTGATATCAATGCAATGACTTGTTATTTGGAATATGACAAACATACAATGTTTGAAAATTCTGAATTCAGTACATTTCCACCATCCAAATATGGAAATAATATATTATATATAAATATTTGACCCCACACTGCACTACATTTCCGTGCGTGTGCTTCAAACTTTTAAGTTTTTCTTTTTTTACATTTTGGTAAATTTTAAACTTTGTATTTATATATATTGGAATTTATAGATGGACATTAGTTACCTTGTATTTGATTTTTTTTTTTTTTTTACAGGTTCCAAACTACATGGGATATTTGAGAAGAGACTGATCAAGCCATTTAGGGTTTTTTTTCTTATAGGCCATACTTTTTGAACCAATTTAGATCATTAGAAGTTCTAATGAGATTTTTAAATGGATTTCTTATACATATAAACTAAAAAATAAAATAAAAATGGATAAATTACTAAGAACCACTTTTTATTAATAAATTTAAAAAAATTTATGCGTGTTACTTTTTTCACTGACTATTTCTTTTTAAAAGAGCCTACAACTCTCTTTCTTAAGAACAAGAACCATTCAAAAAATATGGAATATACCAATGGATGAAAAAAAAAATATTAAATCATAATTTGGGGTTCTTAACTGAAAAAATAATTACAAAAAGGAAGACCTTAGCAACCCTATATGGAGTTTTACTAATGAAAATGTTCTTACTGATTGTTATGAAAAGCTCTAATAAATCCATGTAACAAAAAATGTTTTTATTTTTTAATTGGTGAACTATAAAAAGATTTTAGTTGGTTGACAACTTAGCATGACAACGCTTTTTCATATTTTGTGATTTTTTTCGATCCAATAATTCAAACTTTATTTATTTATTTATTTATATATATATATATATATATATATATATATCTTATTATATAAACCGGAACGTATTTAACGTGAGTGCGATACGTAAGCAAAATTACAATTAATAAGACCGTGACACGTGTCATTGTTAATTAAGATCATGACATGTGTCAACGTAGTATATAAACTAATGGAAACTTTCTTATTGTTAGTTTTTTTATTTTTTATGAAATAATAGAATAACAAAAAGGAAATGAGTATTATTATTTTAAATAGAAACTACAGAAAAAATATTAATATTATAAGATTAAAATAACAAAATAGACAATGTATAAAAAATATATCGATAATTATTTCTCATAATTTTGATAATCAATAATTATGGATATTTATAATTATAATTTACAAAAAACTAATAAAAACTAAACTTTGACTTTAATGTCGATTAGAATATATAATCACTTGAGTTATCATTTTTAAATTTAAATATTTTACATATACTCGCGTATCACGCGGGACCTAATCTAGTATATATATATATGAGAAAAAGAAAATATTTCCATAACAAGTGATCACGTTCGAATCACAGGAAATGCAAAACAATGCACAATGTTCTTAACTTTGAAATTATTTACAACTATAGTTATTTGAACCAACAAAAATAAATATGGTAAAAAAAACATGTGAAAATTATAAATAAAAAATTAAGTGCACATATCCTTGAATCGATCTGTCCAAAAACCGTAAAAATAACAACAACTAGATCACTTAATTCTCTTTGTATTTTCATATTTTTGAACGTCTAAATGATTCTATACTATATTAATAAATTGCTTTTTCATTAATATTTTTATCATTTTGTGGATTTTATATTATGTATTACATAATTGAATACACCCAAAATTGAGTTACAAGTTAGTTTGGAGTTTTGTATAATATACACATATTCATGTACTTCTACATATATACATTTATAGAATTATATTTATTGAATTAATTAAGAAAATATGCATAATTAATTATGGCTACCCATTTTCGGATTGTATTGTTGTTTGTTTTTGTTTTATTCAATAACTCAATAAGGGATTAGGTACACAATATCATGGTATGTCCATTGACAGGACATCTTGACATTTTTTTATACGCATTTCTTTTATCAAAATTATGCAAGAATTAGTATTTAATTAATGTCCTATTTTAAGTAAAAGTTTGGTTGAAAATACTTTTAATTAGGGTCTCTCGGATCACTAATCAAATAAAAAAAGATAAGAATTTTTCTTTAACCAAAGTATACTGAAAATAGAAATTTTGCTTTCACTCAATAATTGTGGAGACTAACATCATTTCAATTTTCTTTTTAAATCATCCAAGACTAACAATTACGAAGATATGCCACCACGCTTTAGACTTATTAGAAATTCGGTGAACAGACTATTCGAAGGTATCACTTATTCTAGAAAAAGAATAAGCAATTCAGATTCAATTCTTCCTAGTTTACAAAAAAAAAAAAAAATAACAACTACGAATACAAAGAAAATATATTTATATTAGTTATGTTCTGTTTAAATACTCATGTAACACTTTCGACGGTTGTGGCTTGTAGGCATTGGCTTTCTATCGGTATGTAAATTCCTTTATTATCGAAAGATCGGATGTGTTGTTTCAAAGAAAATTAAAGAACTTTTTGTTAGTTTTGCAGACCAGCACGCGATCTTTTATGTTTTCTAGGGCTGGGAATATAAATCGAACCAAAATTTCCGAACCGAACCGAAATTTTATTTGGTTCAGTTCGGAACACAAATCCAAAAATTAAAATAACCGAAAACCAAATTTTTCGACCCGTTCTGACCTAAACCGTCCTGATTCTCAGCCCTAATGTTTTCTATTCAATCGCACGACACTAAAAATAATTTATTGTATATCATTAATCCCTAAATTGTTCTGATATAAAGAACCGATCGAGAAATAAAAATATATTTAGTGATCCAAATATTCAAATCATATAATTTTTTATATTATTCCTACACCACCATATTCAACAAATCAAAATCTCATAATTCGGAAAACAATACAATTATCCAACTGAGTTCACAAAATATGATAACTACAAAAAGTTCAACAGAATTAAATTATGTTACTCAATTTTTGTTTGAAACTTAAATAGTTGTATACTATTGTGCCGTTTAGGACCGGTCCTGAGATTTAAAAAAATTTGTAAATGCCGCAATCTACCACGAAAAAAATAGGCTGAAGTTGTATAGTTTTTCAAAAATTAAGCAGTTTTTCTTAAACAAAAATTTTAAACTAAAAAATGACTGCAAATTCATGCTTGCTCTGGTTGTACTCAAGACCGGCTCAGGTGCCGTCTTTTATATATTTCATTTGTTTGTTCATACTAATTGACATATTTTACTACGAAAATATAAACCGTAATAGTATATAATAACAAAATTAAAGATTACAAAATGATATTAGGATCCAATGTCCATTTTTGTCTAGCACTATGAATAATTAGTAATTAGGATAGGCCATAGAAGTCAATGTTGTAGCCCCCACAATGTGTTTATATGAACAATAAAAGTATAAATACAAAAATTAAATTCAAATTATTGGTTGGTGCTAACGACCCACCACCCAAACATCAATATCTTTATAAATTATAACCACAATTCAATCTTATTTGTTGCCTGGTGGATGCTGATCATATCTAATCATATCGATTATCTAATACATCTGTCCATTCAAAAAACTTGATTCCTTTTGGTTTGAAAAAAAATTGTTATATAAAACTTGAAGTTATGTGTAAGACAGAGGGTTGGACATTTGACTACTCGATTCGGTTTTGGGTAAGAACTATTCGCTTTCGAATTTTTTGGATCTTAGATTTTTATATCCAATCGATCCTTTTGAAATTTTCGGTTCAATTCCGATTCGATTCTCATCGGTTCCAGGTCGGTTTATAACTATGTTAGAACAATCAAAAATTACCTAAATTTTTCGGTTTCTCAGTTATTCTTAATCGATTTCCGCTATTTTAGACTCGAAATGACCATAATTATCCAAAAAACTAAAATATACCCTACAAATATTTAAAGCAACAAAAAATTCAGTTCGGTTCAAGTTCCTACCCGATATCCATGGTATTTCGTCTAGAATCCATCAGGTAATTTGTGTGGAACTAGAATCAATTCATAGCCGTTTTTTTCAATCTTCGATTTCAGTTTTTTTGCCCAGCCCTCGATCTTATAAATCATATTTATATTTTCTCAGTTAGTTTTAATTTTTTAGTTAGAAACTCGTGAAACTGGTTTGGTATAATATCAAAAAGGGTGGCAGTAACTAATTTATGTTATATACGTTAATTGATGGCTTATCATATAAGTTGATGTGAGTGTTATAAAAATTCTACCATTATTATTTAAAAGAATTTCGAAAAATCAATTGCAAAAGCATATATTTATTATTATATTTTGTTACATTTATATCGATATTGTCCTATCTATACCCAATTTCAATAACAAAAATATGTGCAAGTCAAATTTTAGTATAAAAAGTGTATATATATATATATATATATTGATAATATAGTTATATTATTAAAAGCTTTAGTGTCACTATATACATACCTATATATATGTCTACTCAAGATGAATACTCAACAGAAAAGCCAAATTTAATATACTATGAGCCCATAGTTTCATACATGGATATATGTATAAACAAATGCTCCACTTATCTCGCAAAATAGGACCTTTTAATGCATGTTAATTAAAATATGGCATAATAGTATAACAAATGTTCCCGTAGCTCAGTTGGTTAGAGCGTTGGTCTTATGAGCCGAAGGTCGCGGGTTCGAGCCCCGCCGGGAACATTTAGTGGGCCTTTTTTTTCCTCTTTATTGTTGATCTTTGGTCGTGAAGATAACAAACAAAACAATACCTAACGATCTTTTCTTAAATTACTAACCAATATTCTAAGCTTGAACCACTTATTGTTCAAGTAATTATGTTCAAGTAGTTTCCTAACTCTTTTTAACACACTCAAAGACAATTAACCGAACAAAAACTGAATTGATAAACCGCCGGTCCTGAGATTTCAAAATTTTCTAAAGGTGCAATCTACCATAGAAAAATAGACCAAAATTGTACAATTTTCTAAAAAATGAGCCGTTTTTTTAGCTAAAATTAAAAAAAAAAACGCAAGCTCATGCTTGTTCTGTTTGGGTTCAGGACCGGCTCTGTGTCTATCTCTACTCGGATTGAACGCAAAGAAAAGAAAAGAAACAGTGTGCTATATTAATATATAAGTTTGTAATTATGAAGAATGTATAACATGTGGTAATTACATGATATTTGGGAGTATAAAGGAAGTATTAGATGAATTGAAAAGCTGAGTTACCAAAATGTAACTCATAGCAATATCTGCAAATATTATTGGCAGAGTAAATGTAGAGATTAACATCGTTTTAAGATGTTTGATTATTCAGTCCATGAGTTTGTAACGTTTCTCTTGTACACCAGAAACTCCCATTTGTATCTCTATGATAGTGTGAAGTGGCATCTATTGAGAAAACATTCACAAACAGAATCTGCTTGTTAAAAAACTAAAACTCTCTTAATGGTTTTATCATAAAATCTCAAAATCTTTACCTCAATTTGTGGTATTTCTTTCAGAGGACGATCCGCGAAATATGCATATAAAGCTCTCAGAACAGCCTGTGTAAAAAAACCAACCGTAAGGAAATTTAGAACTCAGTGAAATTCACTCCAAAATGTAGCAATTAAGCCTCCATGATCTTAATCATATGAACCGTTTCTTCAAATTTCAGAGCCATGAGTTTTAGACATTAACTATACGTATTCAAAGCTGGTCCACTCATACTATTCGACTCCTTAGAATTCCACCCAAACAAACACATCTCATCACTATTTCACCTCATGTTTTCGATTTAAACTCAGTCCTCTTGTGCAGTAAATTGAAACATAATTGCAATTTTTCCTAACAAAATTGAGCTTACTAATCACGATTACAAGCTACATTGGCTTCTAAAAACCATTCTCTAACAAGCAAATTCACTTTTCATTTCAATTTTGGGGATTTTGGGTTCTTAATTTCGATTTCTAGGATTTCGATTAAGAACCCTAGATTCCCTAAATCCAAATGACAAGTGATTTTTTTAGGTAAATCATGTTAGAGAATGATTTTTAGAGGTCAATTTAGCTTATGATTGTGATTAGGAAGTCCAATTTTGTTAGGAAAAATCGCAATTATGTTTCAATTTACTGAGCAGGGGGACTGAGTTTAAATCGAAAAGATAAGGTGGAATAGTGATGAGATGTGTTTGTTTGGGTGGAATTCTAAGGAGTCGAATAGTCTGGGTGGACCGGCTTTGAACACGCATAATTGAGGGGGCTGAGTGATGTTTTCCCTAAATTATATGCTTTCTTAAGAGTTTATTTAACAAGAAACTTGTTGATTATCACTATTGTATTAATTTGTGCATGGTTTAACAATAACTTCAAAATCACTAAAAATCTAGGAACCAGTACCTGGTGAGATATGACGACGACAGGAGCTCTTTGTCGTTCTAACTCAATTATCACAGGTTCAAGCCTGCATTGTCAAAGATGCAATTTTATTTCTTTCTTGATATTTAGTTTATGACTGAGTATATAAGAAGAAGAAGAAGAAGAACATACCGTTGAATTACATCAAGGTAAGATTCTCCACGAGGGTATCGATATCGCAATTTGTCCTTTTGACGAGATCTGTAGTCATATGCACCACCATAAGATAAGGTACACAAGTCTAAGACCTTATTGATAAACTTGCACAAAAGACCTATACTAGTTTCTTGGCTTTATGATGAGCAAAAACTATAAAATACCAATCTATGTTCTAACTAATTGCAAGCATAGCCAAACCAGAATACAGATTCTATTAAGTCACTTACTCGTATTCTTCTGGCATGTTCTTTTTTATTTCTTCATATGTCATACCATCACAAACTCCAGAATTGATCTCGTCTAAGGCACGCCATTGCACCTAAAGATGAGAATAGGAGAACAGTCAGATATTATAACTAAACATGAAGAGTATTTTAAGTTGTGGCTATTGGTAAACACCAACCAACCTTGGGAAATCCAGCTATTGGACTTGCTGTTAAGATTGTTCTTTGAAGTGTACTCGTCCATATCTGAAACAGACAAGAGACAACGTGAATCAATATTAGGCTATGATCAAGAGTATTGTAATAGTTTGCAATACTTACAGAAGCAGCTTTTTCATTTTTAAGTCGCTTTTCGACAAAGTTGGCAAGTTTCTTTGAATATATTTTTCCTGATTCACTGTGTTACAAAGTTGAGAAAGATTACGAGAACAAAATTTCACATTTAAACAAATACAATTTCCACGCTAAGGTTAGCATATTCCTGAAGAGGCCATCTCAAGCCAAACTATTGAAATGATTAATATGGAAAAGGAGAAAATGGAAAACAAAAGGAAAATAGAACCAAACGGCATTGGTGCTCAGAGAAGGAATTGGCATCAGAAATTCATATTTTAGCATTTGGAGGTAACTGAGCCAAGACATACCTTATTACACTGTCTCCTCCAGTTCGGCCTCTAACATTATCCATACTTTCTCCATGTCGTGTGAGTAGTATTGGTCGTGGAGTGAGATGTGTGTTCACCTAATTGAAGGTTAGAAAAAATCAGCTTCTTCAAAAAACCATGATTTAGTGATTACATATTCTTATTGAATTAGATGTTGACTCTGTTAGTCTGTTGGCATTGGAATTATTAATCATCCTTGCAAGTGTATAACTATGTAAGGTGACTTTGCATGTTATAAATAGGCTGAAACCATTTCAATATAGAAAATATGCAAGAAACATGGCCAATTCATACCAAGAAAAACACAATTCTTCCAGGAAGGTAACCACTAATATTGTTCACCTGCAATAAAACAGATTAACAGTGAGGAAGAGTCAAAACTATCAGTAAAATATTTCATCATCAGACACATATGAGACATACTTGTATCTGTCCACCATTACCGCTGACCATATCAATCATTTTGATGTAAGAACCTTCTTCCACAGGCTCATAAACCTGGTAATAAAAGAACGAAACTCAATATTTGAATCCAATACCAAGATAATGGTGCATCCACAGCTGATTTAACGCTTTATCAACGTGATAAGGAAACATTTACCCTTTCATAATTGGCCAAACGGTCTCTAAAGTCCTTCACTCCAGCTTCAAAATCCGTCCTGCAAGAAGAGCATAAGCATTTAGTTGATAGGTGAAAAAGCTCAACTAGGACGAAAAAATTAAGTTGCTGACAGAGCACCCTACTCTTCTGCATAATCGGGACTTTGTTGGATTTTAAGACGTATATTTCTTTCAATAATACGTTCATCATTGCATAGTGTTTCCAGAAAAATTATCTACATAACAGATAAAAAGGTATATCAGTTATTAAATAGTTAAAAATTTGATATCAGCATTACAAGCGCTGCGTCACAGTGAAGCTTCAGTACCTTACACTTTCCTTCAGCCATTTTCATCAACATATTCCGCCGAAAACGTGTGCTATTAGTTGCATCAAAGATTCCGACCTACAGATGAAAACTATTTACAATGCAAGATATAAAAAATCAGGAAAAACATCTAACTGCAAGATACTTACTTGACCACCTTCTTGCATCCAAGCTATCATGTCCTCCATTGCAAGTGCTGCTACCTAGTGGCATGTGATATATTAAAACTATGTGCAAAGAAGAAGATAAATAGTGTTAACATTGATCATTGAATCACACATTTCCCAGATTAAAAGCCATCAAAAGGATGAATATATACACACAAATTTGAAGAGGCAATAGCAAAATGGCTAAACTAAGTAATTTTACCTCGGTTCGTGCCTCTACACCTTCGGGATTGTCAGCTCGAAAAAAATCAGCACACTACAAAAAGTTGTTTCCTTGTCCATCACAAAACTTCCAAAAGGGAGAGCAGTAACATTAAAAACTCTGATCTAAAATTTCAGTTTTACCTGGTTAACTCCATGTTTAAGCCGCCGGTACTGTAAAGAAATGAAACAATGATTGAGTCAATCTTTTGCACAAGTGTTGCTAATGACTGAATACGTAGACAAAAAGGTATTCATTGCAATAATATAGCAAACCTTTCCAACATTAAAATGTTTAGTATCGTGCCCTAACCAGCGTAGATATCTTGTCAACTTTGCTGCAGTAAAAGTCTTTCCTCGAGCTGGCAAGCCTACCTAATACAATTTGATGGAAATTGTGTCAATCAAAACATTCAGTCTCTTTTTTCATTTAAGTTAACATGATAACAAATAACAAGTATGAGGAAACATCAATTAAAAGGCTTGCAGAAAATATGAACAGCGCCTATACTGCAAAATTACCAGGACAATTGCTAGATGTCTATCTTCTTTCGGACCAAGCATTTGATCAGCTACAGCTGCTGCAGCCACAGCTCCCGCGGCTGCTGGCATTGAATTCTAACAATAAAAACGAAAAGTGAGTAATTAAGTCAAAACTCTTGAATTTGAGATAAGTTCCAAAGAAAGATAGAAACTAGCTCATGCCAAACCTTGGTTTGTACATCAGGTTTGAGATCAATCAAGAAAGAGCTTGCGCTAACAGACTTGACTAGCCTAGGGGAGCCAACACCACGATCAACAAAGAGTCCCCTTTGACCATCTTTCTGCTGAAAAGGTGAGAGAATCTCCACTAATTTTGACTCACCCACTCCTGAAGCTGAATAGGTATTTGAGGGATCAGGAACAATGACCTTCATTTCCTATGGGTAAGATATGTGCCAACGATTAAAAAAGAATGATGAACGTGAAATAATGCAGAATGTGAATCTACCATGCAACTAATCAAAGTTAAACCTTTGCAGATGGAGATTCATCATCCCTAACAACAAAAACTTTAGGACTGTTTGTGGTACTGGTATTGTCATTAACAAATGAACCAGAAGCAGAAAGAGATCGTGGATTCTCTGCGTTATCAGCCTCATAAACTAGGGATGAGTGAGCAGGAAGTGCAGGAGGAGGAACTTCATAATGCTCAAGATCAAGCTCCAAAGTTTCTGAAGGACATTGCTGTAAGTAAGAAATCAAAGAAATAGATAGTAAATGAGATTCATAGACATAATAACCAAATTGGAATTTGCGTTAAAACAAAATTTAAGTGAAAGAACAAACCACTTCAACAGTTGTTGGATCAGGATTAATACTGACATCAGGAATACCACGTACTGTAGAAGGCTGAAAATTCTCTCTATAAGCTCTCCAACTAGCAGCAAGATCAAATGGTGAAACTCTATCAGCTTTGATGAACACTCTAAATTCAACAATCACATCACCTTCTAGCTTAAATAAAGCTACTCTAGCATCTCCTTGCAATGATCCACCACTAAGAAGCCTGTTTTCACCTTCCTCTACTATACAAGGCGTATCTCTATACTTTGGCTTCAACAAAAACTTGAAATCCAAAGTCTCTACACAAAAAAAACGCTTCGATTATCAAAATTAAGCTAAGTGAGACCTTCAAATTGAGTTTAATACACAAAATACCGTGATCAGGAGGAACAACGAAGCTTAATTCCGACATTGACGCAGATTCACGTTGCATCGAAAGCTATGATTCAAAATTCAACACAACAGGCACAAACACTATCAAATTCCAACGAATCGGAAAGAAACGAACAAAGATGAAGAACATATATAGATATAAATCAATCGATGTTGCTTACAGCTTTAGAAGGATCCCAAGAACCGATTAAAGGAACAGAACCATAAACATGAGGAGTAAGTTCGCTTTCAACTTTAGAGCTTTCCATTTTGAGTGAAACATAAAGCTGACCTCCACCACCTCCTCCGTCGTTAGAACCATCTTCGTCTTCTTCACTATTCTTCGATACACTCGACCCCATCGGAGAAAACAGAAAGAATCAAACGGATAAGAGATTTGAGAGAAATGAAGAATAAGCGAAGTCTCTCCTTTGGCTTTTTATTCCCTTCTCACAAATTACAATTTAAGAAAAAAATTAATAATAATAAAAAAATTTCAGTTATTCTCATTGGTACATTGAGATAAAACCGGATAAGAGCAAAATACGTGGTGATTGGTTACTTGATTTGGGTCGGGTCGGTTCGGGTCAAG
The DNA here is from genome assembly GCA_900406425.1 of Iberis pinnata. Lineage (NCBI taxonomy): Eukaryota > Viridiplantae > Streptophyta > Magnoliopsida > Brassicales > Brassicaceae > Iberis > Iberis pinnata. The sequence continues at coordinate 17,616 of OVBE01000281.1, forward strand.
TTTATTCGGGTCGGATTGTTACATATTTGTTTATTGCTTATTGGGCCTATGTTGCTGGATTAAGCTTGGCCTTTGTTTTGTGTTATTTGTATGTTGCTTATTAAGTCAAGGCCGGCCATTTTAACTGAACCGAATAAATCGAACCAAACCGAAGATAGTTCGGTTTGATTTATTCGGTTAGTTTGGTTCAATTCGGCATAAATTTTATTTCAGTTTGGCTTTTGGTTCGGTTCGGTTTGGCGATATTTTTTTTTTACAAATTAACCGAACCGAACCGATATGAACTGAACCGAACTAAATCAAACATGTTAAAATAAACAAAAAAAATTGAAAAAAATGGAAAAAATCAAAAAATTTAACCGAAATTAAAATTTTCAAACCAAATAAACCGAACCGAACTAAAGGCCAAAAAAAGAAAAACCAAAAATCAAACAAACCGAACCGAATAAACTGAACAAACCGAATGCCTATCCCTACTTGAAACAGAGCCATAATGTTTGTTTATTGTTTATTAAGTCTTGAAACAGAGCCATAATGTTTTCATTTAGTGTTAATTTCAGTTTCTGTATTAAGTTTGGGCTTTGTTTTTGTATTATTTGCATTGGAAATTTGGAATTAGGCTGAGCATTTTACCCGAAACCGAACCGAAAAACCTAGAACCGTAACCGAACCAAATTTTCAAATAGCCTGAATGGGTTTTATAATTTTTTAGTATGGGTATCCGAACCGAACCCGAACTGAAAGCCGAATGGATATCCAAAAATCCGAATGTATTTATATATATAAGTAATTTTTATAGGGTAATTTTGGTTTTTGGTTTGGGTAATTAAGGTTTTAGTTGAGTTTTATATTCAAATATCCGAATTATCCATGTTACCCGAAAAATACAAACTGTAAACCCAAAATACAAGACAAAAAAAATCCAAATTACCCAAAAAACCCCGAACAAAAAAATAATTTGGTTCCATATCAGGTTTTGGTAAAAAACATACCAAAACCTGATCCGAACACGACTAGACACAACCTGAACCCAAACCGAAATCTATTAGGTTTCTATGTAGTCGAACCGAAAAATCCGAGACTCGAATTATCCGAACCGAAACCCGAATGCACATCCCTATTTGAGATTAACAAGATGCTCTTTTTATTAATTAAGCAAAATTAAATCATACAAAATTAGAAACAAACGATGACTACTTAAATACGTTATCCAATTAGGAACGCATCATATTCCAAATTAAAGAAGATAATGCCAAAGAGATAAAAGGGAAAAAAAAATTAGTTGAAAGTGTACTTTTTACTTTTATAATACTTTTTACAAAAATCTTTGTTTAAGTTTTTTTTTTTTACAAAAGCTACAAAAATAATATTGACCAGAGCCCCTTAGATACTCAGAGCAGCATTAACGCTGTACTAAGAGCGAATCTTTTTTAAAAAATAATAATAAAAAAATTTATAAAAGAGGAGAGAAGCGAGCCTTATATAGATACCACGTGGTAGATTCTGATTGACAAGTATATATATTTTTTTTTGGTCGAGTGTTCTTTTTAATTGTTTTTCATAATCTTTTCTAGGGCTTGGTTTTTGGATATTCAGTTCAGTTCCGGTTTTTCGGATCCTAAATTCGAATACCCAATTGATACTTTTCTAATATTCAGTTTGGTTCTTGTCGGTTTCGGGTCGGTTCGGTTCCCCTTTTTTTATTCATGATTTTTTGTAGGGCTGGGTTTTCGGGTATTCGATTCGGTCCGGTTATTCAGATCCTAAATTCGAATACCCAATCGATACTTTTCTAATATTCGGTTCTATGTCGGTTTTGGGTATTTCAGATTCGAAATACCAAAAAAACAAAACTTTCGGTTCTATGTCGATTTTTGGTTTTATGTTTAAATATTAATGCATTAACTAGTTAGTTTCATAAAATTTATGTTCAAATAATTTATAAAATTTATGTTCAAATATTTTTAATTAAAAATTATAGTTACAAAAATAATATTATTTTATTCTAAAAAACTTCCACTTGGTTCTACCATCAATCCCATAAAATAAATAAAGTTTCTTAATTTTTCTCTATTCCTTAATAAATTAATCTATAAAACCTTAAATTGGTTCTACCAATAATCTTGCTCTCATACATTTATTTATTTATATATATATATATATATATATGTAAGAGCAATTAATAGCATAGAATATAGATACATAGCTTTGCTCTGGTTGTTTTGGTTCTAGCTTTGCTCTGTTTTTGGTTTTATGTTCTGGTAGGGAAGTTGTTGTTGTGATTTCACTATGTTGTACCCCAACTTTCAGTAAGAGATTTTTTATAAAAATAAATAAATACATATTAAAATAATTTAGTCCTAGTTTCTTACATGTTTTATACAATAATTTTTAAAGTTTTTTTTGTGAAGGATTAACCTTTAGAGTTAGACTACAAAGTCGACTGTGTTCTTTGGGTTGGTTTCTAGTCTTGGTTTTGGTGTTTGTGCTTTGCTTTCAGTTTGTGTCTAATTCGGATCGGTTCTTTATCCTCTTGTGATGAACCGAATAAGCAATTGTTTTATCAGCTTTTATTGTTAGAATTATTGGTTAGATTCAGCTCGAGATCCAGCGGATTCTTGTCTTCCTTCTACCGACATCAACGTTTCTAACATCGGCATTATTTACGGTTTCAAACCTCTGTAGAGGTTCTGTGTCTGTCTTCCTCATGAAGTGCAAGGTTTTATTTTTCGAAGTTTATTGATTACCAATGAAGACGTGTAGCAGTCTCTCAAAATCTCTTTTATTTTCGCTCATGCGAGTTTCCTCGGTATTATGGTCTTTCTGCTCGTTAAAACTGAAGTTAGCCTCCAAACATCGTTTTCTCTTGATTGGCTTAGCTTTCCCTTAGCTCTCTATGCTTTGTTTTGCTTTAACTTTTATATTTGCTCTTGGTATGTCGAACAAATCTTCTCGAGTTTTTGAGCTTACACATCCAAATTTTTTGAATGTTGTATGATTATTTTGTTATTTTTATTTCAATAGACAAGAAAAAAAAACTACAAAGTGAACTATGAATAAAAGATTCCTTCTTTCAATTGAAATATGCTTCACACATTATACATACCATACAAAAAGAAGCTACAAAATTAAAATAGGAAAAGAGAAATTAAAGAATCTGGCCGCTCGTATAACGAGTATATTTTTTCCTATTTATGGAATATGGGTTACTGGACTAGCTCATTGTGGTCCAGAGATTAATGTGAAAAAAAAAAAAAAATCACTTTAATACTTACTAATACTTACAATATAGAGAATCTAAAACAAAATTAGTCTCCTATATATAATCAACAATCTATACATATTTTAAAATTATCCAAATCAAGTTTAGACTAAACCAAAAACAAACCTTAACAATTACTAAACCAATACTAAACCGGCTATAACCAATAAACTCAACCACATGGACCAGCTAAGACTCATGCTGTTATTTGAATGATGAGAAGATGATCCACCTGGATAAATCACACGTGTACGACCACCTGATCGACTCTGAACTATGCCTCTTCCTCCTCCTCCTCCTCTGCTTCCACCACCTCCTCCTCCTCTGCTTCCACCACCTCCACTTCTTTTGATAACAACAGCTAAATCTCGAGTCTTTTCTTCAAACCCACCAACGTCTAGCTTTGTGGCATTAAAAGGAAGAGTCTTGTGGTTCGTATCAGTTAAAGAAAATCGTGAGCTTACGAAAAGAAGATTCTGTTGAAGTTGAAAGATTAAGAGAATGTATAAAACTAATGATGTTTTTATCAAACTCATTTTTTTTCTTTTGATTTTTGTATTGTTTTGTTTTCTTCACTTTTCTTGTTTTGCTTTTAATTTATATAAGATTCGTGAAAAACAAAAAAATGGGGAGGGACTAAAGGACGCGGCACAAGTGGTTGCCAATTTTGTCTCAAAATCATATTAAGAAGTCTTATTGTTGACAAAAAAAAAATGGTCCCTATTAAGAAATTACTTGGAAATCAAATAGATATTTATATTTAACTGTACATATATACATATGTATTTGTTAGAATTGGATAATTGGTTTTATATTTGAACACCGAAAACATAAAGATATAATTCACTTATATATGAAAAATATGAATTAATCCATTCCACTCACTAATTTTGAATTGTAAACTCGTAATTTTAATATAGACTAACTATAGTCAGCAGTGTCGGTCTTAAGGTATTTGATGTTTAAAGTTGATGACAAAAATGATGTTTTTTAACCATATATATTTAGTAAGTAGGGATCGAATCTGTCCCAAATAACCCTCATATAATCACGTTTAACCAATTGTGTTAAATATAATAGATGATTTTTGATGTTCCTACAATTTATGTAAATTATGAGGTTGAAGCCTTTGCTTCTCCAATTTTCCATCAGGGTCAGCCCTGATAGTTAGATCCAAAATTCGTCATTTCATTTTTGTCTAAACCACCCGAAAAATTTAATGACTAACAACATATAATATTTCGAAAGAGAATATAAACTAATATGTAAAAAGTATTGACCAATTCATTTTTTGTTACATTAATATATGGGCCACAACTAGCCGGCCCGGTAGCCCAACTAAAAAAATAGGAGAAAACGCACTCGCTATGCGAGCGGCCAGGGTCTTCCCTGTAAAAAGTATTGACTAATTCATTAGTTGACAATTAGTTTACAATTAAATGTACATAAACCTAACATAATATTGCAATCCAATTGCCACTTTTGCTCTTTAGTATTGTGTAAACTTGTGGTCTCAACTAAACGAAATTAGACAACAAAAAGAAGAAAGGAGTAATTAAAAGTGTTGTCCGCGTGAAATTATTGACAGACGATAATGGATATAGCGTATAGACAAGTGGTTGATCTCTCCCACTACTATATACGGATATATCATATTTAATGAAATCAAATCTTTAATATCTCAAATCTAGGGTTGGACATTCGGTTAGTTCGGTTTATTCGGTTTAATTTGTTCGGTTATTCGTTTTTGAAGTTCGGTTTGTTCGCTTCGAAAATTTTAATTTCGGTTAAATTTTTCGATTTTTTCCGGTTTTTTCGGTTTTTTTTGTTTTTTTCGGTTTATTTTGTTTTTTTCGGTTTATTTTAACAAGTTCGGTTCGGTTCGGTTAATTTAGTAAAAAAAAATATGTCGGCAAACCGAATACCGAACTAAAAGAAAATTTGTGCCGAATACCGAGCTAAAAGAAATTTTGTGCCGAATTGAACCGAACTAACCGAACCGAACTAACCAAACTAAATTCGGTTCGGTTAATTTAGTAAACAAAAAATATCGGCGAACCGAATACCGAACTAAAAGAAAATTTGTGCCGAATTGAACCGAATTAACCGAACCGAACTAACCAAGCTAAATTCAGTTCGGTTAAAATGTCCAGCCCAATTTCAATCCATCTTTTTTGTGTTGTACAACATTTTTAAAAATATATACTACAATATCCTATTATAAAATATTAATATTAACTCCAAATATTTACAAAAATATTGTGAAAGGAAAACAAATGACAAACAAACTCACATGCATTCAATTTTGTAAATAAAAAAAAACTTTGAAGACTTATCCATGAACAAACACAATCTCAATCCTCAAAATAAGACCATACATAAAAGGATAAGTAACAAACCATGAAAAATAATGAATTCAATGTAATCTTTTCACTGAAATCGCTAATATCACTCAAAACTATAGACTCAAAACGGACCAAACCACAAGCAATCCCCTAACCACGACAACACATGATGATCAAAACACTTTAAGAGGCTAAAATTACCTGACAATGATTTTGTAATGTAATTGTTTGATGCATTTTAAGATGAAGGACTAGACTCTTCAGTTTTCTTTTCGTCTGCTTCTACTTCAGTTTTCACCTTCTCTACAGGTTTTTCCTCTGTTTTTGTTTCTTCGACGGTTAACTTCTCAAGAAGACCAGCTGTTTCAGATGCATCTTTGCTCTCTTCTTTCTCTTCTTTAGATTCGGCTACTTCTTTGAACTTTTCCATAAATGACTTGCAATCTAACATGAAAAAATTAAAGTTGATTACTCATGCACCTCTACTATACTTTTCAGTTCATGAGATTAATAGTTCAGAAAGCTAGAGACCGGAAACTCAGAAAGTTATAAACATAGTAGATAAGATCATGTCTTATTGTTGTAACAAAATTAGTTGCAACACATGCTAAACTAAACCACCTCAAGACCAATGCAACATTTAAGTGTAATGTTGCATTATTATACAGCTTCGGAACACATCAAGGCACACTGTTGTTACTGAGTTTGAATACACAGTGATGAGAGTGTCATTTTCAGTGGAAAGGAAAACCAAGTCATTGAAAACTCTAAAATAGCCTGATAATGGAAACTTAGAGTTGAGATCTACCAAACACAACTAGCCATATAACAGAGCCAAGTTCAAGATCCTTAAACTAAGTTCGTAAGTTCTACCAATTATGTACTGAGAATAGAATGGCAAAGAGTAAAGCAACATACTTAAAGGCAATGAGATAAGTAGGTAAGCAGAAGGTGGAGACTAATATAAGATATGACATATCTCACTCCACAGCTACAATCAAAACTTCACACAACTAAAAAGAAAAAGTGGAATCAATGAACCAATCACATGAAATAAGCACAATCGAATATCAAACTCACTCTCAATCGAAGCAAATCGGATGCAGAAAAGCTCATCCTTCAATTCCCCATCAGCAAAGTCACGAGCATGCCATACACAAGACTTTTCATTTCCAACATGTTCTTGAACAGTCATGCCTGATTTGACTACATAGATTCCGAACGAAAAGATATAAGATAAGTAAATAGTAGCTTAAAAACATCCCTACGATAACTTCAAACTAGGGCTGGGAATCGGGTCGGTTCGGTTCGGAGCGGGTCGGAAATTTCGGTTTTCGGGTTTGTGTTCCGAGTTGAACCGAAAAAATTTCGGTTTGGTTCGGTTTTTGTTTTTGAAATTCAGTTAATTTTTGCTTATTTTTTCGGTTTTTCGGTTATTTTTGGTTATCGGTTCGGTCACCCGAATTGTTTTTATTTTTGTGCCGATCGGTTTACAAAATTTCGGTTCGGTTTTTATTCCCAGCCCTACTTCAAACCACAAAGAGTTAAGCTACACAAAAATATTTTACCCAAATGATTAGCACAGATCTTCAGAGTTTTCGATTGCCTCATAACCAAACGAATCTTTCCAGTATCTTTATGTTTTAAGAGCTTCACAGTACCAGCTCCTCTCTCTTTCCATTGATTCGCATCTTTGTCAAACCGATACAGCTTTGATTTCCTTCGATTTCAATATAAAAAACCTCAACACCATCGCTAAGCACCGTAGCTAAACTCTACAAATTTCAATTGCATCTAGTTGACCTAGATCGAAAATTAAGAATACACTTACAGATCGAGGACAGCGTCTTCGTCTTCCTCACCAGTAGTGACGGAAACTTCCTCAAGTCTAACGATCGGAGCTACCTGAGCTCCAGTATCCTCATCTTCGTTAGCTCCGGTCTCTTCGTCGTCTCTGTGCTCGTGCTCAGGTTCGTTAGTCGCCATAGTATCTAGTGAGATTTGTTCGTCACGGTGCGGCGAATGAGAGTAGGGATGATGTAACTCAGTTGCTCACTAGATTCTTTAACACGAAGCGCAATGAAAAATAATTTAGGCCCATTAAAAAGAAGGCCTAATAGAATGGGCTTACCTGGTTTTATAGGCCTAGTTCAAAACTATGTAAATTTTTTTTGTTGCACGGGAAAAATAAATGTGAGGTAAATCCTTGAAATTTTATTAAAATATGATTTTAAGTTTGAAAAATATCACAATTTTTTTAAAAAATAAAAATAAATTTCTTTTAAAAAAATATCATAAACATAAATAGTGAATTTTAAGAGATTAATATTTAAATTCTTGGATTTGGATTTAATAAATAGAGTATAAGGTTTAATTTTAAATGGGTATAGTTTGGTTTTAGGGAATTAAATTCGAAGTTGTAAAACTACTTTAAATTTGTGGTTTTTTGGACAAAAAATTATGATGTTTTTAGAACAAATTAAAAATTTATGATAATTCTAAAATATATTTAATTTTTGTAGTATTTTTGAGAATTTCTTTTAAAATGTTAGTCTGTTTTGCACACGTATGTTGAACAAAGAGTAATTTTTTGGTTAACTATAGTATATTTTCATATGTTAAGTATTATAAATAATTCAGATTAATGCTCCAAAGTCTTAGAAAAGTCTTAGCATTAATCAGACACGAATTTATGCAAATATACATGAGATTTAAGTTGTTATTTTTCTTTGTCCAACTATCATTTTTCGAGTAAGTAAATAATTTATTTATACTATTTTTTCTATCAAATATTTATGACTTTCATATACTCAAACATATAAAAAAAATAGTTGATTACAATTTTTTTTAGCTAAAGAGCAAAATTTCTTTTGTATACTGTATGCTAACGATAAATCGCATTTTTGTTAAAAAATAAAATATTTTTCATTATAATTTTATTTTTTATTTTTAAATTAATAAAATACACTATACAATTATATTATAATACTATTGTTCATTTTTGAATTATTATATTTTGAAATAATATACCAGAGTAAAATTACATAATCCCAAAATGAAAAGTAAAAGCAACATTATCTATTTTATAACATCCTAACAATTGATTGTTATTTAAGAACCAAAATGTTAATTTTGATTTTTTAGTACATAGACTTTAGCTACAATATAAGCAATAAGTTATCCGCAAGAGGCATGTAATGCAACACTTCCGAATTAGGACATTTATTCACATCTCGCCGTGTAATCTATAGTTTTTTTGAACTAAATCACATGTGCAAAAAGAAAAAAAAGTAAAAGACTAATATTAAAAGACAACATTTCAAGTTATGTGTTAATATTATCACAATCATATTGATTACAACAACAAATGAGATTATCGATGAACCCAAACAAAACTAAAATTATTATTAATTCATTCGGTAACATTGTTGCCGATTTCTAAAAAACTAAAATAAACTTAGTTTTAGAATAAGATTAGAGAAGTAAAAATGGTGACACATGGTAAATCTAAACTGGAAAATATGAAAAGAGTAAAGAGAGAGGGTGAAGACATGGTCGCGCGGCAAGGTTAAGGAAGGAGAAGGTGATGAAAAGTTAGGGTTTCTGATTTTTTAATCAAAACTTAAACTTGAGTGGGCTTCATAAAGAAGTCGGACTAAGAATCGAGATGAGCCAGCTTTTGAAAGAAAAATTTCGCTAGACTTGTTGTATAAAATAAAGTTGGGATAAAGCTAAGGAAAATGTAAAGGGTTCAAAATCTAATTTGTAAAATAAAATTAAAGTTTAATGTGGAGTTTTGTGCAAAATATGGACATTAATAAAATCCAAGTTAGAGAAGGATTCAAAGAATAAAAGAAGTTCATATTCGTAAAGAAAAGAATAACATAAGATTAGTCGTAATCTTATATGAAAATTCTACATTTTACTAGTAATAAAAATTATTGCAAGACCTATAAATACATTTCATCTCTCACAAATTAAGGCATCCAACAATTCTTTTACAACTAAGGGTAATAAGAGTTAAGGGGTTCATAAGGGTTTAAGATATGTACGACATTATTTTCATATATTTTTTAGGGGGAATTAATAAAATAGGCTAAAAATAATATATTAAAATAATAGGCCAAATGTTTTTTAATTAAAAATATAGTCTATTTTAAAGTAAATAACTTTACTGAACAACACAATAACTATGCACAATAACTTGACAGAGTCATTGTGCGTGTATAAACTCTACATATTAACTTTACCAAAAAAATCGATCATGAAAAAAACAAACTTTACCTAACAAATATTTTTGCGGATTGTATATAACAACTATGCGTATAATCTCTGTTTAAGAACTGTAACTTTTTGAAATAAGTATACTAAACAATTTTTACCAAAATATGTACAATAACTAAGTAATCGTAATAACTGTGCGTATGCAAACTTTACATATTAACTCTACCAAACAAACTCAATCACGAAAACTATACCTAACAAATAGTTGTGCAGAATAAATCTTTTTGAAAACTATACCTAACAAATAGTTTTACGAAATCAATATAACAACTTCGCATGAAAACTCTGTTTAATAACTATAACTTTCCCAAATAAGTATATGAAACAACTTTTACAAAAATATGTACACTAAGTATACACAACAACTAATTTCATAAATAACTTTTCCAAGAAACTGTACTAAATAAAAGTGCATCCAGATCAATATAAAAACCAATACGAAATAACTTTTCATAACAATTTTGCAGCGAAAACTTTACTAAGAAACAATGCGTAAATCTATGTGAAAGAACTATACACGTTAACTCTACCGAACAAATTTGGAACAAACAAAGTGATTTAACTATGCACAATAACTCTACCGAACAAATCTGCATAGGAATACTAATTTATAATCATACCTTGTTCAAAGATTTAAAGAGTTTCTATGTCAAATTGTTGGCTCTAAAAGGTGTTTAATGATAGTAGAATTGTTTAGGATCATTGTTATACATATATTTATACAGAAAATATTATATTAAACTAATATTTAAGTTAAAAAGATAATTATGTAAATATTAGACCATATCTTTAATTTAAAAAGTTGTGGTCTAGAATTTTAATTTAGATTTTTTTTAGTTTTTTTCTTAATTATTCCTATTTTTTATTAATGTTGTAATTGATTATTGATTTTTGATTTTTATATATCAATAAAAATAAGCATTTTTCATAAGTCATAAGTAATACCATTCAAATTTATAAAAGCACTGTGAAAAAAAATTTTTATAAAAGCACAAGAAAGGTTTAAATAAATCCCAACAACATATCGGAGTAAAACTTAATCCCAAAATAAAGAATAAGAGCGTCTCCAATGTAAAAATTTTATTTTTCACTTCCAAATGGAGTCACTCCAAAATGAAGTTGATTTTGCTATAATCCCACTCCATTTTTGGTGTTACTCCATTTTGGAGTACAAAATTTAATTTCTTTTTTTTTTTGTCACCAAAACAAAGTACAAAATTTAATAAAAAATAGAATTATGAGTAACTTTATTCCCATTTTTATTATATTTTGGAGTTAAAAGCGGTGTAAGGTTGGAGCACATTCTATTTTAAATTCCATTTTCATTCCAAAGTGGAATATAAAGTTAAAAATGAAGTAGAATTGAAAATGCTTTAAAAGCAACATTATCAACTTTATAACAATTCAAGAGTTGCTTACTATTAAGACCCAAAGATGTCAAGTTTGATTTTTTAGTCCTTAAATCTTAGCTACAAGCCATAAGTTATTCGGAAGAGGCAAGCAAAACAATAGTTCCAAATTAGGACATTCATTCACATCTTGCCGTGTAAACTATAGTTTTTGTTCAATCTGAATCACATTTGCAAAAAAATAAAGTTGATATTGAAATAACAAGACAACATTTTAATGTTATCACAATGATATTGATTACAACAAAACAAATGAAAAACATATTACTATTGAACACAAACAAAACTAAAAGCATCACTATTTCATTTAGTAGCGTTGCCACCGATTTTTGAAAAATTGACAATCGATTGGCATACATTAAAACATCGATTCTTGTCACATTAGCTACCACATCACTATCTAAAACCGAAACTACATTATATCCTAATTTTCCCCTTATTGATTCCGAGTATTCCATTACCACTGTCTCTTTTGAAAAGTGGCTTCCATCATTTGCCCAATTTTCTAATTCTCGGTCTGTGGACAATGTATTAGGATACATAAAATCGTTAATTCTTGTTGTATCAGCTACGAGGTCATTTTTCGAAATCAGCATTATGTTATATTTCGATTCTACCTTCATTGATTCCGAGTATTCCATTACCACGGTCTTTTTTGAAGAGTGACTTCCAACCTCTGCCCAATTCTTTAATTCTCGGTTTCTAGACAATGTATTAGGATACATAAAATCGTCAATTCTTGTTGTATCAGCTACGAGGTCATTTTTCGAAATCGGCATTATGTTATATTCCGATTCTATCCTCGTTGATTTCGAGTATTCCGTTATTGCCTCTTCTTCTTTTGAAGAGTTACTTCTAACCTCCACCCAACTATCTAATTCCCAATTTGCCCCTTCAATTGTAGCCAATTTACAAATCCTTGCCATCGCCGCAATTTCAATTCCCAATCTCCACTCGTTTCTCTCTATCTCTTCCTCTTCTTCTAAGTCAAACTCCGAGTTAACCCAGTCAAGTACACAACGCGGAGATGACTCAGTGAGTGACAAATTCTCACACTGAGTCAAAAATGGATGATTTAAAAGCTGGTCACAACTCCACCTCTGATTCAGATCTCGTTTCAAACACTTATCTAAAAATCCACGACAAAGCTCCGACATCTCCGAAGGAATTTCAGGTATATCATTAGAGTAACCGATTTGACTCAACGAGTCAATAATCCCGAGTTGATTCCAAGCTTGTTTACCAGTAAACATTTCAATAATTGTACAACCTAATGACCATACATCACTCTCTGGTCCTTGATATTCACATCTAATCACCTCCGGTGCCATCCAAAACGGACTTCCACGTGGCGTAATCTTAACCGTCGTTGACGCCGACGGTTTGTTTAACCTAATCGCCGATCCGAAATCAGCTAACTTAATCTCAGAGCTTTCAGTGACTAAAACATTCTTTGATTTAATATCACAATGAACGAATCCTTGATTGTGAATATGACGAAGAGCAGAGACTAGACACATCGCGTAACGACGGAGGAGAGATTCGTCGCCGACGCCGACGATTTGATGATGATTTGCCACGTCACCTTTTGGGAGATATTCTAAGTAAAGGTTACGAAACGACGACGTTTCTTCTTTAGAGACTAGACACGTGGCGTGATGATGATGATTTGCCACGTCACCTTTTGGGAGATATTCTAAGTAGAGATTACGAAACGACGACGTTTGTTCTTTGGAGATTCCGTTACCGAGAAAGTTTATAATGTTAGGGTGAGGTTTAAGTGAGCTAAGAATTGAGATTTCGTTTTCTAAAGAATTTGATTGTGAGGGGAGACACGTGGCGAGATTTATGGATTTGACGGCGAAAACGTTTCCGTTTGATTTGTTGATGGCTTTATGAACTGTACCGAAACTGCCTTTTCCGATACAAGCTCCACGAATCCAAGAAGAAGAAGATGAAGAAGAAGAAGTGTTTTTGATGATTTGGTTCTCCATTTTTGTTTAAGTTTCTTCATATGTTGTTGAACTGTGAAGCTATTTATATATGTTTTTTTTTTTTGTTTATAAATGTAAAACAAGAATGTGAACGTGAAATAAAGTTTTTTTTTTTTTTTTTTAGTTTCTGACATTGATAATTTTTGTACATTTGTCTATAAGAATAGGCATTCGGTTTATTTGGTTCGATTTATTCAACTTTTTTATTTTTTTGGCCAAGATGAACTGAACTAAAGTTTGGTTCCGTTCGATAATCGGTTTGTTCGGTTTCAGTTTTTTATTTTTGAAATTCGGTTTATTCGGTTCGAAAATTTTAATTTCGGTTAAATTTTTTCGACTTTTTCGGGTTATTTTCGATTTATTTTAACAAATTCAGTTTGGTTTGATTCGATTCGTCTCGATTCAGTTAATTTGAAGGAAAAAATTGCCACTGAATCAAACCAAATCAAAAACCGGACTAAAATAAAAATGTGTCGAATTGAACCGAATTTAGTTTGGTTCGATTTATTTGGTACGGTTTAATTGCCCACCTTTACTTGTCTAAGTTGTCTTTGAGATTTTTTGGTAGTAAAGTCTCATCTTTTTGAAAATTTCCCACGTGGATATATCATGAACAACACAACCTTTTGAGTTTATCATTAGAAAGTTGAACAATTTTGCACTATGTTAGATATAGTCGGTCAGTATATCTGTAAGAGATATGTATGTACTTTAAAGTTTAGTTTTTGTTATTATGGTGAATAAAGTTATAAGTGCGATGAATCTTATTAATCTTATACGGATATGTAAAATTGTAGAATAATTACTATATTCACCAATATATATAAATATAAAAAACTTAATTTTTATTATAATTGATAATTAAGATAAACATGATTAATTTTAGGAATATAAATTTGTGGATGATATCAGATGCATGATTTAAATATCTAATATATAGTCCATCCAATATATCATAGAATGATTATCATTTCAAATTATGGGTCTTAATCCCTTGGATTTTGTCGAAAATATGAAAAAATATGAATGCTTTGGTTATCGGAAAAAAATAAAATGATATATCAATAATGTTTTCACTAGTTCAAAAAGAAGCATATCACTAGAATAAGTTCTTCGACGAAAATAAGTTAGAATCTACTCGTTCATGTCATCGCTCCAAAAATGCATAAGCAATTTGGACAAAACCATCATAATATATATAACAAATGCAATGTTTATGCGTTTTGGTTTAATGGTGATTACATGTTTGGTGGGTCTTGGATAGTACAAAATTATACCGGGGAATCTTCATATCATGCAAGGGATGTTTTTCAACCAACATGCAGTAGATTCGAAGCGGAACTTCGTTGTATTCTTTGGGTCTTAACAAGGTTGTCCGACCTTCGCTTGTCCGACCTACACTTGAGTGTTACTGAAGTTTGATCCGATTATGGAAGCGTAGTTGACGCCATTAATCATCCCTCTCTTTGGCCAAAGTATACGAATCTTCTACAAAGGATTTCTCGCATTAGGGAATCCTTCGCCTTAGTCTTTTTTCATATGTCATCCCCTTCTGCCAACTCCATAGCAAGAGACATTCCCAAAAGCGTTAACAAATATGGTCTTTTCCAATCTTACCTAGCTTTGGGAGGTCCATCTTGGCGTCATTCACGCATCAAAAGAGAAACTTAAATGCATTTGTAAGGATGGTAATTTCAATTTTTAATAAATTTGTATCTAATTGCTATTGTAATAGTTACTATTTGCTTCTTTTTATTTTTGATGATAAAAATATATATAGTCCATCAAAAACAAAGCCATGCTCTAATTTCAAAATAAAATCATATATGAATCTTTGCATATTTACACCGTAAAATTGTTATTTTCTAGCCAAACCATTAATATATATGATAAATTCTAAAAAACACCATAAAAATTATTCAAAAAATATCACACACTTCCAAAAATTCTAAAAATACCACAATTGT
Organism: Iberis pinnata; assembly: GCA_900406425.1. NCBI lineage: Eukaryota > Viridiplantae > Streptophyta > Magnoliopsida > Brassicales > Brassicaceae > Iberis > Iberis pinnata. The sequence continues at coordinate 32,877 of OVBE01000281.1, forward strand.
GTTTCAAAAGTACCACAAAAATGTTTTTGCTCCAAAAATACCACAAAAATATTTATGTTCCAAAAATATCACAAATTTGAAATAGCTTTACAACTTCAAATTTAAACCTAAAACTCTAAAACCAAACCCTACCCCTTCAAAACTAAAGTCTAAACTCTATTTAGTGAAGCCAAACCCAAAATTTTAAATTATAAACTCTTAAAATTTATTTTTTATGTTTGCGGTATTTTGGAACATTTGGGAGTGTGTGATATTTTTGAAACTTTTAGAGGTGTGATATTTTTGAAATTTGAACTTATTTTGATGGTATTTTAAGGAATTCCTCTATATTATACAGTACTAGCATGAAAAATATGTATTTATAATTTTCATTTATAAGAAACTTGACTTTTTTGCTTCAAATCTAAGTCTTAACTTTGATGAATATTTACTTTAATTGAAAAATTAAATCAAAGAAAAAATCATTTTAAAATTAGGGTTTTCCAGAAAAAAAAACACGCGAGTCATATTAAATAAACAAAACATACTTTTAGGTGTATTAGATGCAGGTCAAACCGTGAGTTGAGGGTCAAACCGTAATACAACCCATGTCGTTAACTAAACATGTATAATTAACGGTTTTTTTAAAATGATGTGTCTTTGGTACGAGTTTGTTAATTAAAATTGAATTGGGGCATTAGGGTTCTTCGTATTGAAGCTCAACTTAGTGTTCCGAAATCGAGAGAGAGATATCCAACTGATTCAAACCAAGAATCTCCAACAAGTTTTCGATCGGAATGTGGCTAGATTACATCTATTCTCTGAGCGATCCAACCGAAGCTCTAGGTTTTGGCTATTATGGTGAAGATGATGAAGTAACAAGTGAGGTCAATTGGTGTGAATTGGAATACGATAGGAACATTGAGTTCATGAATACAAACACAAATCCAACTGTATGCTCATTTCTTTGTCAATGTTCCTTAGTCTTAGAAGTTAAACACGATATTTTGTTGTTGGTAAACTCTTAGTCTATGTTAAAATTATGTGCTAGTGTTGTTGTTGTTGTTAATATGCTTACTTGACAACTTAAACTCTTTGAAATTTGTGGTTTCATGTTTTGGTATGAACAAAAATGACTTTGAAATTTGTCATGTTTTGGTTGATTCAGTTCTGGTATAAAAACAATGACTTTGAAATTTGTCATGTTTGGTTGATTTAGTTTTGGTATGAACAACATTAACTATGAAATTTGTCATGTTTTGGTTGATTTAGTATGAACAATAACTTTGAAATTGGGTGAATCAATGTTTAGTTTGACAAATTCTCTATCACTATCATTGTTTTAGTCATAATTCTGGTATGAACAATAATAAATTCTCTATGTTCTTGTTTAGTGGTTTGAAATTTGTGCTGCAAAGGCAGCAACAGTTGAATCTCAAATTGAAGCCGAGAGAGGTCAAAGCAAAGGCATTCCAAGCCAGTTGCAGGTGAATGAGGAGAATTTATACAAATTGATGTTGTTAGAAGAGTCTTTGGAGGAGAAGAATATGGAGATTGCTGAGTTAAAGAAGACTATGAGAGGTGTAGATTCAAAGAAGACTATGTTCTACATAACAACTTTTGTGGTGTTTTTAGTTGCTATTGTTGTTGTTTATGTATTCAAGTAATGGTTGTTTGTGTGTGGTTGTTTATGTATCAGGTTAAGAAACTATGTTATGTTGTTTTGTTGTAACCATTTAGGTTTAAAACTATGTTAAGACATGTATTTTGGATTCTATGTTAAACCTATGTTATGTTGTGTTACTATGTTATGTTCTTTTGTTGTTTACCAATTGTTTATACTAACTTGTTTATACCAAAAGCATAAGACAATAGCATAAGACAGAAGACAATAACTAAGACATTTATACCAAAAGTCACATAGAAACTAAAGTCACATAGATACTAAAGTCACAAAGACTCACATAAGCGAAGACTCCATTTAAGGAAAGTACCATCAATATGAATGATCTTCCTACAACTTGATCTCCAACCATCCTTTAAAGCTTTGAAATAGACATAGAATTTGTTAAACATACCCTGCCTCACATCCAATTTCACTGTGGATCCAGGATTACTCTTCTTTAACTCTTCAACATAGTCATAGAATATGCCAAATGTTTATGATGATTCATCATCAAAAGTTTGTAGACAATGAAGTCTTGACCTCTCACACTTAGTGGCAGACACATTGATGTTGCGTTTGAGAAGCATCAATTGCAGATGTGAAACATATATGTGAGGATTAATTATGAAATCCTCTAAATACAAGACAACAATCCTAGTATTTGTAAGAAGAAAGATTTGGCATTGCCATGTGCAATTGTGTTCTTCATTGTATGATCTAATCACTACTCTATGAGAACTAGAGTTTATGGTCCCACTTATTCTCCATGGACATGTATTATCTGAGCATATAGCCACTAGACGCTTTTTCTCAGATTTGTCAAACTTAATGTCTCTTTTTCTTCACTGCATACTTTATGATACACCTTTTTAACTCATCCATGTTTGCAAACTCCTGTCCCAAACTGAACATTGATTTCTTCCTGGAAGTAGACTCATTCTCATGCTCACTATCACTGGTACTTATAGTATCTTCTACATGTTCTGCGAAGCTACTATCATTGTTATATACTTCTCCATCTACTCCTCCAGCTTCTGTTGCAAGTTGCAACTTCTGTTGCATCTTGTCCTTCATCTTCTTCTGCTTCTCTTGCATTTCCATCATCACCCAACAAATAAACCCTCATATCCTTATGCCTACCTACGAAGGGATCATCACTTCTTGCAATGAACAGAGTCAAAGCTCCTACACCAATACCATGATGCACATCTATGCCTAACATATCTTCATCTAATATATCTACCTTCTTCTTTTTTTAACTTGGTGGAAACCAGGAAACCATGTTCATTGTATCATTATAACCAAGCTCATCCACCACAATCTTCGTAATTGAACTTTTATTGAACTTATCGCTACATACACTTCCCACATGAAGAGATTCACCACCAAACTATTCGTCATCTTTAGACCAATAACCTCCTACACAAAAGAATAGGCCGAACCTGCTAGAAGAACGAAGAGGTTCATCTTCAACTCTTCCTTCTGATTCGGGGGTTACTTCCTCTTCGACATGCTCCATATCCTTCTCCAGTTGTTCGCGGGAATGATAATGCTTCCAAAATTCTCTATGACGCCAAGCTTTGATGTTGGATTTCGGCATGTAAGAAGGAAGAAATGGAAGTAAGAATGAGGAAGAGATTCAATTTTCAGCTTAAAGAAGAAGAATTTCAGCTTGAAGAAGAAGAAGAAATCGAAGCTGAGCTTCGATGAATGAAATTCAAAGATTCATTCCAACATCCTGTCGTTTTTCGAAACAACAACATACATTGCAGCGTTTTTTGAACAAAAAAACGATATACAAGACACCGTTTGTTCAGTTAACGTTTGACATGTCATCACTATACGCATGGGTTATATTGCGGTTTAACCCTCAGCTCAGGTTTGACATGCATTTAAAACACATAACAGTTTTTTTTGTCTATTTAATAGGAATCGCGATTTTTTTTTGCAGAAAATCTTAAAAATATGACAAAAGATTTCATGCCACTAATGACACTTGGAGAAGTTATCGAGATGATTGTAAAAAACAATGCACTTGCCGGTATTCTCTTCTTAATCCTTATCCAAACAATAATCAAGTTGCGGTTTGATCTTGTCCGTTAATATACATATTTAACTTCTAAAGGACAAGTCACTACCTCAAGCATCACGCAATCGTTTTCGCTTTGATCATAACCTCTTAACATTTTTTTAATAAAAATGGTCTCTTTAATTACTAAGTTGAAGATCACCTCCACGGATCGTGGTTAAGACAAAATGAACAAAACGTGCCGACAGATTTAGAACGTTTGATCTATTGACCTTTTGTGTGTTGACTATGACATGATCAAACATGGAATATACGGTAGTCGTCGAAGTACAAATCATTAGTAATATGGATTCATGAATCCTAAACCATGTCTAACCAATCATATGCATTATTCATATATTCTAATTATATTTTCTTAAATCATTAGTATAAGTGAGGATGCACCTATATTATGTATGCGTAGTAGGAGATGTGCTAATAAATATCCAAAATTATGAAAGGGCTAAAGATAAGTAAATCAAGTGATTTAATGGTTATGTTAATGTTATTGCCTTGTTATTAGATTACTAATCGAATATGGTGATATACCTAGTGAATAATACATTTTCTCATATTTATAAAATTTGGACAACTGGGCCGGACCGGCCGACCCATTGTAACCAATAAATTATTATGACAAAAAATAATCAAGTTCAGTCATGAGATTTTGAAGACCTTAAGCTTTTTCGACTATGAGATCAATTTTCTAAATAATATTTTATAATATATACATAAGAAATAAATATTCAAGTTGTCAAAGACTTTAAAATAAGTAGTGTTGGTTTTGAGATTTAGGAATCTATATAAAATTGGAGCATTTTTAAAAATACAATAAAAAACTAGGTTTATTTCAAAAATACAAAAAATGATTTTTTCAAAAATATCACAAATTTAAAATAGTTTAAAATTTTCAAATTTAAACCCTAAATCTTCAAAACCAAATTCAGCTCCCTTCAAAACTAAACTCTAAACTATAGTTAGTGAATTCAAATCCATAAATTTAAATTCTAAACCCTTAAAATTTACTTTTTTATTTTTGCGGTGTTTTTGGAAAAAACAATTTAATATTATTTTTAAAATTTTTGAAAGTGTGGTATTTTTGGAATTTGAACATCTTTTAATGATATTTTTAAAAAATTCTCTATAAAATTTTGGTTTAGTTTGTTTATACATTCAAATTGTTTTACACAATCTAAAAATTTGGAAATTCGTAGCCTAATGGTTTGCACTTCACACCTCGGGTTAAAGATAAAGGGAATCGAATCTCATTTCTATCAAAATGAAAATATTTCGTAGGGCCAACTGGGCAGTCCGGTGTGTTCAGATCAAAAGAATATATATCAAATCCGTTGTTTGTCGGAATACTTTGTTGAAGACTTTGAAGATAAGTGAAATAATTGATTTTAAAAAGGTGATCTATTTGGAAGCATACGTGGCATGAAATCGTTGGTTCACGTTCTTTGACATAGCAACGAAAGGATCGAAACACACATATTGGGAATTGACGTGCGTGATCAACCTCCACGTATAGTGCATAAAAATATTATACTTCGTTGAATAAAAATTTTGGTGTGATCATGAAGCACAAAAGTTTACTTAAAGGAAAAAAAAATGTTATCCAAACATATCACGGAGATCAAGTCGGAGGTGGTAGAAAAAAAGAAAGAAAACACAAAAGTTTTCTTTTAAAATGTTTTTTCTTTCATGACTTTTTAAATGTTTAATCAAAAGATGTTTGCCGAGTATCTGTAGTCTAGTGGCAAAAATTCTGGCTTGTAACTCAGATATTTTTGGTTTGAATCCTGCCATAAGTATATGTAATTTTTCTTTGTAATATAATGTTGAAAAAAAAAATCTAAATTATAGGTTGAGATGAAGATGTTGAAAATAGAGAGTTTGTGCAGTTTGTATTTTGTTTAAAATTTGTGACGGAATTGATAAATAGTATGAAAAAGGAAAGAACACGAACGATAATTTTCATAGAATCGATATTGGGTTGATATATGTTTCTCCATTCTACTATTATTATTCTTTATTTTTTCATTCAAATTTTTGGCTTTTCTATTTTACATAAAAAATTTACTCTTTAATATATCCACAAACTTTAAAAATCGTTTAATTTTTCTCACTATACAATAAACCATATTTATCTTAATTAATCATAAATTTGTGATTTAGCTAATTGTGTTTGGGCTGAATATGAGTTTCAAGCAGTTTCCAATTTCATATCCAACTGGAAAAAATTGATATAATTAATGAAATTTTGACACGATATGGTTTTAAAAGCCCAAAATTTGACATTTAACTCATACATAAATTAAAACTTCTAATCAAATCGGGTCAAAATTTAGATATGAATCTATAATTAAAACATATGGTATTTACAATTTATTAATTGCAAACATGATTATTTTAATCCATCAAATATATTTGAATCAAAATATTTTAGTGTGTAATATATATGAGAATATATTATAATTTAAATATTTGTGGTTATCCCATATAGGACTTCAAAAATTATATATTTCCATTTCCGTTCTCAATAAAAAAATCACAAATTTGTTCCATACTAAAATACATAAGATATATAAAATAAAATTTTAAAATAAAAACAAAATAATATCATCTATTTTCGGAATAGACCAAAACTGATATTATGTTTATCCTTAGTTATAAGATTTATATAACTAGTTCATAAACACATAAAAACAACTGATAATACTGTAAATTTGTGTTTATTTTATTGTTTAATTATTCCTTAAATTAATCTAAAATACCGAATATTGTGTTTTATATTCCAAAATAAAAAATGTCCCGCCGCAATTAAACTTTTTTTTTTTTTTTTTCTAAAGAANTTTGACCTTCCAAGAACGTGAAATGCTCTTAAAACGATCCACACCGCTTGTTCCATATCCTTATAAAGGCAACTATTATTTTATTTTATTTTATGTATGTTTGTGAATAAATTACTAGAAAATGTCCAAAAAATAAGATATTATTTGGAGATTTTGAGGACCCATAACATATCTTCAAACTCACATGTATATGAAAGAATCCAATGAGAAATACAACTTAAAGACAATGACACTTTAACATGTACTTAACACTGTACTAAACTTTCAGATTTTCAATGTTTTTTCAAAGATTAAGTTAAGGTTAGTTACATAGAAGTATTATGCGTCTTGATCAACGTGAAAGTTTCTAAATAGAAAATTTTTCAAACTTTTAAAACCGAATATATGAAGTAAACTTAATGGACATGCTGAAATTGACGCAGCGAGTTTGTCTATGCACCACTCTCTCATCACTTATTCAAAGATGCATCTTTTCTTCTTTTCCAATTTCACTGGAACTTCGTGGCGGTATAAAGCAATTATGCGGCAGCATTTCTCTGACCAAATTAGACTGTGGCAACGTAACCGGCTAACAGCGTGACAAGGAAGAGGAGACCTCGATGTGTGAAGGACCGACTACTAGAAAGTTTAGGGAGTTTCACCTTCAAGGCGGCGGCGTAGGGTCTGTCGAAGCCGTGAGTCGAAGCTAGTCCATTCCCCACGGTAGGTAGCAGGTCCGCCCCTTTCACACAAGAAATCTACCTCTTCTTTCTGAAATTCGTCGAGGCACCCATCCGACCTACTCCGCCTCCATCTCCTCTCTCGTCGTCCTGCGTGGGTTGTTGTGATAGTGGCACTATCGCTTCCTCCTCGGAACCGCCACTAGATCATTAAAGTTCTTCTGATGGATCTGTAGCCGGCGACGACAGTTTTGAGTGTTCTAGAGTTTCTTTGAAAATCAAAACATATTAAGTCTAAGTTCTAAAGAATATTTATTTTAGAGGAATTCCTTGAAATACCATAAAAAAAAGTTTAAATTTCAAAAATAACACGCTCCCAAAAGTTACAAAAATACCACAAACATAAAAAGTGAATTTTAAAAACTATTTCAAATTTGTAATTTTTTGGAACAAAATTATTTTTATAATATTTTTAAAATTTTGGAATTGTGATATTTTTGGATATACTTAAATTTTGTTGGTATTTATGAGAATCTCCCTAGATTTTAATATATGATAAAAATAAAAATTCTTAAAGTGTGAATTTGCATCCACAACTTCTAAAAACATAAACAAACAAACAATGGGCCTGAATAATAAAAGATATACACAAACAAAGTAAGGCCTTATAAAGCCCATTAAACATTATATCGAAACGTAACCTCTCTCTCCTTCGTCATCTTCGTGTAATTTTTCTTTTTCAGACGACGTTTTACACTTTGCCAAAACCTCAAATCGGACGACTGAAATTCGAAAAACCCTAAGTTCAAAGACGATGAGAATCATCCGTTTAGCTATTTCTTCCTTTAATGAAGTAGCTTCACTTCGTCCATGTCGTCCATTCGCGTCTAGAAGCCTCTCAACCAATGCTAAAGAAGGTAACCAACTTACATTTCTACCATTTTCTATCGTTATTCACGGATTGTGTTAAGCTAAACACGAATCGAATCAATCTGAACCAATACTTGATCTTCATTAGATTCGTCGGATGATTGGATTTTTGGTGGATACAATGGTAACGATGAGAAAACCAGTGGTTTCTACCAACATCTTGGTAACGCGGAGAAAGATAAGCGAGATTTTACAGGATTTAATAGATCTCAGGGATCTAGATTATTCCCTGGCAATTCCATGAATAGGGAGGAGAGCTTTGATCCTTCATCAGATGGCGTCGATGGAAAATTGAAGGAAGCTGCTCTGCTTTTCAACATCGACGAAGAAGAAAGTGCTAAGAATGGTTACTCAATCAGGCCTGATATGAACAGTTTGGGCAATAATCACTTCCCTAGGGTATGGTTTCTTACAGATTCTTCTATTGACTACTGCTAATCATTTGATTCAAAAGTGTTACTGAATCAATTTGTGGTAAGCATATGATTTTGATTCATGTTATTCGACTGTGTGAGTTCATATTTCTCCTAAATCTTATCTTGTTGCTTTGATCAGATAGACACTAAACGTATTCCCTTTTGTTTTTTTTGCAGGATTGGGGTCATAGAAAGCAGATACAAAGACCTAGACCGAATATTAAGTCTGAGATAACTACTGAGGAAGTTCTTAAGAAAGCTGATTTCAGGGTGAGTGTAATCCGATTACATATGTTTCAGAAGCAATGCAGTGTGTCTCTGTTATAGTTTCAATCTCCAAGCTAGGGGTGGGCGTTCGGTTTTCGGTTCGGGTTCGGTTCGGATAATTCGGATTTCGGATAATTCGGTTAGGGACATATAGGAACCGTTCGAGTTATTTAAAAATTCGGTTCGGATTCGGTTCAAATCCATTCGGGTTCGGATCGGTTTTTTCATTTTTATTAGGATCCGAAATGGAACCGAAACTACAAAATATTCGTAAAAATTTCTAAATTTTCCGAAAAACTTAGCTAAAATCCAAGTTAATCGAATCAAAAATCCAAAATATCGGAAAAACACATAAATATCCTAGTTACCTTACTAAAAACCTATTTTCTACCTAAAATCCTAACTATTCGATCACTTATATATATATACGAATTTTTCAGTTATACTTTCGGGTTTCGGTTCGGTTTTTCGGATTGAGATATATAGGAACCGTTCGGATTCTTTGGAAGAAATTTCGGTTTTTTCGGTTCGGTTTCGGTTCGGATTTCGGGTTTCGGTTTATATGCCTAGCCCTACTCCAAGCCTTCTTTTACTCATGTATGAAATATGTTTTGTTGAACAGAATGTTAGGTTTCTTGCACAGTTTATCACCGAAGCTGGGATCATCATTAAGAGGAAGCAGGTTAGATTTGATGTTTTCCGCTTTAATCTAACGTTGGTTTCTACGATACATGATGACATTTAGATCGTATGATGAAACCCTCTTTTTATTCATCTCTTGCATAGACTGGCATAAGCGCTAAGGCACAAAGAAAGATTGCTAAAGAGATCAAAACGGCTCGTGCATTTGGACTGATGCCTTTCACAACAATGGGTACAAAGGCGTTTATATTTGGGAAAACCATGGAGAACAAAGAGCAAGATTTTGAGTATGAAGTCCTTGATGATGAAGATGACTACGACAACACAGTTCTATGAATCTAAAGGATTGGATCCACTAAATCTTTGGCCTGCGCATGACTTGTGCGGGTTAGTTTTCATTTCTGTCGTTTTGGTCGAGATTTGGAATAATCCGATTTTACCAAGTTGAGAATACATGATTGACTGAATTAGTAAATGTTCACTTTGTTCCAATGTCAAGGAATTAGGATATTGCATTGCATCTCATTCCAAAATCAGTCTCTGTAATTCTGATTATGTTCTTTTGTGTGTTCTATTACTACAGCTGATGAACAACTATATATATGCCTCCAAAAATAAAATAGATAAAAACCAAAATTTTATGTTCCAGAAAACATCATAGTTTATCTGGAGCCTCTCTCTAATCTTGTCATCTCCATGTATCTAACATTTTCAATTGTTTTCTTCTTCTGTTGGATCAATCTTTCAAGCCTATTCCTATCTGCATCTGGAAGTTTACATGGTTGATTCAGAGAAGGTACAACAACTCTGGATTTTTCTAGTAGTTCCCGTTCTTTTTGTTCTGCAAAGCAAAGCAATGATCCTTCACATACTTCTTTAGCTGAAGATGGTTTCTCTGGTTTAAACTTCTGAAGCTTTGAGTACTCATTGATGAGATGAAACATGTAGTCATAAACCCGGTTCATACTAATACTTTCCATGTAACTTTGTCCTCTTTTACCTATTGTTTCAGCCTGTCAACAGGAAAACACATCAGGTACATAAAACTACATCAATAATTCGATGGAAAATTGCGGAATATATACATCTGAGGGATTGGAATTGCCCCAGTCCACCGCATATTTGATGGATCGACAAAGATCGACTGTAGATACAGGCCAGTAGTTCTCTTTGGGAAGGAGGCCTCTACTGAAGAAATCTTCATACTCAGGTGAGATTATAAGTGTCATAGAACCACATGATAGGATATACTTCAGAGATACTGACCATGCATATCCCTCTGCATATATTTTATACCTTAAGGAATCAAAACCAAATTAGATCAGTTCTCAAATCCTATAGTCATATGTGACCGAACTTGGTGTTCTAGTAAAGCTTACCGGTGATTGCATTGGTTAGAGAGCTTAGATTGTTCAAACCCACCTTTTGCTTCTTCTTCCCAGTTCTGTATTTACAACACATATAAGTAGGGAACCGGAACCAAAGAACCGAAAAAAACGGTTATTAATCGGTTCCGGTTCCACCCAAATTTCCCTATGGTTTCGGAAATGAAAAACCATGGGTATCGGGTAGGAACTGGAATCGAACCGATGGGTAGAACTGAATACCTGAACATATATATACATTTATATTTCGGGTTGGGTTTAGTCACTTAGCAAATTCTATTATCGGTTACTTTTCTTCTTAAACTTTCGGGTATTTTATTTTATTATCGAATACTTCTCGTTTTATTAAATATTTTATTCTATTATTGGGTACTTTTCGTCTTAAACTATCGGGTATTCTATTCTAGTATCGGGTACTTTTTTGTTTTATCGGATATTTTTAAAAAATTCGGGTAATTTTCAGTTCTTCAAACATAGAAACCGATTAATAACCAAAAAATTCGGGTAATTTTCAGTTCTTCAAACATAGAACCGATAGGAACCGAACCGAAAATTTGAAGAGGATGGATTGATTATTAAAATTCAGGAATCGAAGAACCGAATGGTTCCTCCTCGGAACCGAACCAAACTAACTGAAAACCCAACCCTACATCACAACCACTAAACTAAGCTATCTGATTTAAAAGACTAACCATATCAGCGTCACTACCACTAGACTAAGCTATCTGATTTAAAAGACTAACCTGACGCATAATCTGTGCTCCCCATAACCTTGAATGATTGCATTTCATCAACTCCATTCTTATCGGCGATACAACATCGGGATTACCTTTCCAGTAAGCTCGGGGCTGTTTGTTATTCCAGGTACTTCTCCTCGACCCTTGTTTTATATCCGCGAACTCTTCTTCCCACGGCCTTAGATTCGTCTCCGACCTTCATCACAAAACCTCCAATTTCAAATCCGAATCAAAGTCAATCCAAAAGAGAGAAACTACATACCATCCCCAAAACGACCAATCCGGAAAAGGAATATCCAAATGAGCTTCATTAGTACAATACCGAAACAGCGGAACAGGAAACGACTGATGTTCAGTATCAGTCCGGTTAATAATTGGTTTATCCATACAATCAAACATCATATCAACATCAGGAACCATTCCTGGATACTTGTTAAGTAGTTGTAGAATCCCCCAAATGGTAAACATCATTCTGCTTTGTACACAAGCATAATAAAGATCAACATATAGCTTTCCAGATAATATCACCACACGAAACGCAGCGTTAGCTTTAGCTTTCTTTAAGTGTTCTTTAGTTACTCCTGTCTCTGACCATGGCTCTAAGTCTCGATGAATCCACCTGGCTTTTCACCAAATCAATCATATCAGTTAGGACCGGACATTTTACCCGAAACCGAACCGAAACCAAACCCAATTTTCAAATAATCCGAATTGATTTTATAATTTTTTATGTGTACCCGAACCGAAACACGAATGGATACCCAAAAAAACCGAATGTATATATATAATTAATTGTTTTATAGGGTAATTCAGGTTTTTTGTTGTATTTCGAAATTTAATTTGGTTTTGGACTCGAATTGGGCATTATAAACCGAAACCGAGCCGAAAAATCGGATATGAAACTGAACCATTTATAGGTTATAAACCGAATGGATTTTTATTTTTACAATTTTCGGTTTTTTCAATAAACCGAACCGAACCGAATTAATTTCGGATAACTAAATTAAACCGAAATTCACAAACTAATAACCAAACTAATAACCTTAAATCACTAATGTCATACTTAAGTTTATGTTGCAGGTTTACAGGTTTTTTCGGTTACATGGATTTTCGATTTTTTCGGATTTTTTTGGATTTTTCGGTTTTTCGGATACAAAATGGATTATATAAAAAATCTTAAAACCGAACCGAAACCAAATTTTTAAAAACCGAACCGATCCGATTTTGACTAAAAACCCGAACGGTTTTTATATTTTCCAATTTCGGTTAACCGAAAAAACCGATCCGAAACCGATCCAAAATCCGAATGCCCATGTTACCGGAAAAATACCAAACGTAAACCCAAAATACAAGTTAAAAAAAATCCAAATTACCCAAAAAAACCCTGAACAAACAAATAATTCGGTTTCATATCGATTTTTTGGTAAGAAAAACAAAACCCGACACGAACCCGAACCGAAATCTACTTGGTTCCTATTTGGATCCTAAATAGTTGGACCCGAAAAACCCGAACTACCCGAACCGAAACCAAGTCGGAAAAATTTGATTCTTTTAGGTTAAATTGGTTCTGTTGTGACAAACCTGAAAACATCTGGACATTGTGGTTGCTGAATTCGACGATTCGACTCGGAATTCGACAATAGACTCTTCGATTCGACGATCGGTTTGTACGGACATGAGAAATAAGAGCATTGGAGAATTCGATAAGCTTGAGAACGTTTCTCAGATCCAGTGAAAGATTTACGTGGAAAGACATGCCATGGTGTTGGTTCTAAGTTATGTCCAGCCAAAGTTTTTGTTTGAGCTACAAAGTTATCAACCTGTTCGACGAAATTCCCCAATGAAAAAAAAAAAAAATCTCTTATTTCAGAGAAATAAAATTAGCAAAATTCTATAAATTCTGTGAGATCATTATACAAACAAAAAAACGTGATTTTAATGATAAAATTTCTGAATTAAATAAGCAAATTAAAAAAAGAGAACCTTGTAGAGAAGAAGAGCTGTTAAGGAGAAGAAAGAAAGAGCAATGACACATATAAGAAGATCTGATGGTTTACGAGGAGAGCTTTTGGGAGGAAGACGAAAGCCCATTTTTTTTTTTTTTTCTGCAAATATTTTGTTTTTGGTTTTTTTTTTGTTTTCTCTTTTAATGGCTTTTGAAATTATCTCTGTTTTGATATATACAGTGACCCTCTCAATGCGGAGGTTAACGAATTTTTTACCTTTAATTTTTGTTTTTCCCTAATATGTATTTGTTTATATTTAATTATATAAGTGAATTTATTTTTATTGTTGATAAATATATGATATTTTAAGATTTTTACACATTAAAACACAATTATTATTATTTATTAATACATAATTTACATATATGAAATAGAAAAATTTTATATCAACTCTTTTGTTTCATAATAATTGCAGTTTTGGAGAAAATTTATTTCAAAATGATTTTTTTTTTCAATTTTTAAAATAAAATTTAATGTAGTTTTATGTTTTGTGACTTTTTCAAAATGATTTTTTTTCAATTTTTAAAATAAAATTTAATGTAGTTTTATGTTTTGTGACTTTTTATATTCTACCGAATGATTTACTATTGATTTGTTTGTTTTGGAATGCGGTTTATTTTTAAAAAAAATTGAAATTAAATAACTTTCTTAATGGTTGTGCTCAAAATTTAATGTATTTTTATGTTTTGTGACCCTTTATATTCTACCAAATGATTTATTATTGATTTGTTTGTTTTAGAATGCGGTTTTTATTTTTAAAAATTTAAAATTAAATAATTTTTTTAATAGTTGTGTTCAAACTTTAAACTACATACATTACAAAACAGAGGAAGTAGTATTTTAATAAATTCAAAAATTCTTAATTAATGTGTCTTGAAAGTTGTAATTTATAATTAAAACCGCATTGAAATATGAAAAATAATATATATTTAGAAACATATTTTTTTATTTAAATATCTTATATTTAGAAATAGAAGAAATGTATATATTTTTTTCCATTTTAAAAATTAGAGGTCAGTGTGCCTACTGGGGCTCAAACCTGCGATCGAGCGCAGAGTGCCTGAATCAACACCAGTGGAAAGCCAACCGGAGGTTGCTCGGCGGAAAAAATATATTTTAATACAAGAGAATGTTCACTTTAGGTTGTTTGCAAAACTTAGAGATAAAAGAATCATTTAGTTTGGTGACAAAAAAAAAAGGAGTAATTTAGTTTGTTTAGTGAAAAACAAAGCTACATACAACATCCATGTTTTCCTCTTTGACCTAGTGTCTCTCTTTACATTAGAATTGGATAAGCTAATAATGACTAAGACATTCATAATAACTATATAATAATTCATATTAATATTAAAAGAAGTCACCAACCTCTCCAGCTATGGAGATAGAGACCTCAAGCTACAATACATTACCATAAAGTATCCATTTTTGCATACAAAGTATATACTTTTTTTCCACATTATAAATACATTCAACAAAAGTGGTACCATGAAAGATACCATATATATATTTACATATAATCCATTTATTATTCATATACTTTTTTCAATAGCTTCCAATGTTCTTGTTTGTTCCTTCACTAGGACTAGTCCTAGTAGTCAGTGATGGCCTCATAGTGACTATAGTGTTTTCGTCCGCACCGGCTTCGAGTGCAGCCTTTCCTGCTTCTATAAACTTCTGGACAGCATCTTCCGCGTATTTGTTTCCTTCTTTTACTGTCATGTTCTTTCCAATGTCTGGGTATGAGTTTAGCATATGGTCTCCAATGAGTTGAGATGCGAGTTGGATCAATTCTACTTGAAACTCTGAGAGCTTAGAGTCTTCTTTTGCTCCCCATGGCCTAAGTGATCTTTTCACTTCCGCTAGCTTCACTGCGTTGGTTCATATCCGAAAAGGGAAATCACAGTTAGTCCACAACTTGTACAATTATGCTTGATCAATAGGCAAGTTCAGAGCCGATCTTGAGTCAATTCTGAGGCCAAGCAGAACATGCTCGAGTTTGCCAATTTTAAAAATTATGTTTTAAATGGCCGTCTTTAAAATCTCAGAACCGGTTCTAACGAAAAGAGTTAGGTGTAGAAAGAGTTTCAAACCGCGAAAACTCAAAATCATGTAGAGAATGAAACAAACCTGGACAATCTTGGCGAGGCGAATCGCGGATATGAAAGTATTTCTCAAATGTACCAGCCCATGCATCTCTTTTAGTTAAAAAGTTGGACTTGAGGTTAAAGAGTTTCTTCACAGTTGCAGGTATAGAAGAATGTTCATACTGTGAATGTGGTGTTGGACCATCAGGTTCATGTATCACTGCAACAAGAACCAATCTCAACATTAGTCTTATACAAAAAATGATTTACAAACAACAAAGTTTTATACTTTCTCTGTTTCATAATAAGTGTCGTTTTAGAGTTTTGTACAAGGATTAAGAAATTTCTGTTTTCCAATATAGCAACATCAAATATTCTAAATCAAACCACTAGAAAAAAACATTGCAATTATTCTATTGGCCAAAAAAGTCAATCTCCTTTGATTTATGCATTGAAAATCTAAAACTACACTTTTTACGAAACAAAAAAATTTAATCAAGCAACTCTAAAACGACACTTATTATAAAACGGAGTGAGAAACATATGCATAAAGACATATTCAAGTAGCTAAATGAAATTCAATACCAAGGCAATAACATAAAGAATGTAATGTTAGCATTGTAGTCTAGTGGTTTGTGTTAGTGTTGTCTCTGTGTTACTATCATAATTTAAATCCAAGAAACATATACTAGTCTAATCATTTATGCTAATATTGTCTCTATATTACTATCCAAATTCAAATCCATCATAACACATAATTGGGTACTCGAACCGAAACCCGAATGAGTACCAAAAAACCCAAGTGTATTTATATATATATATAAAAAAAAAAAAGTAATTTTTATAGGGTAATTCGGTTTTTTGGTTGTATTTCGGGTTTTTTGGTTTGGTTAGTTCGGGTTTTAGTTGAGTTTTGGACTTAAATACCCGAATTATCCATGTTACCCGAAAAATACAACAAGACAAAAAAAACTCCAAATTACCTAAAAACCCGAACAAAAATATAATTTGGTTCCATATCGAATTTCGGTAAAAAAAACAAAACTCAACCCGAACCGAAATCCGAATCTCCACCCCTATCAAACCGAAATTCGAATGCCCACCCCTATCAAGCATATCACATAATGAATACATGAAGCTAAGTTTCTAAGATCAACATACATACCAGTGCCTTTCTCAATCCAAGGAGAGATAACAAAAGTAGGAACACGAACACCTAACCGATCAAACCCGAAATAAAACGGGTCAGGTCCAATAATACCATCCGGATTCGGAACATTTTTAACTGGAGTAGGAACATGATCAAAGAAACCACCATGTTCATCATAAGTAATAATCAAAGCCAATTCATCCCATTGAGGACTATTCCTTAAAGTTTCATAAACTTCTTTAACAAACTTTTGTCCTTGTGCAACATCATGTGAAGGATGATCATCATTCGCCGGAAAACGATCAATATCAAAATACCTTTGTTCAATAACAGAGTAATTCGGTAACTTTCCGGATTTAGCATGATGTTTGAATTTCAACGAATAGCTATGAAATTTCATCAAATGTTTGATTCTTCGAAGTGATTTAAAGAAGAAAGTCGCCGGAATGTTTTGATAGTAAATTCCGAAACTTAGTTCATTTTCTTCTAAAGAATCAAAGATTGTTTTTTGTGGAAATCCTTTGATTAAATCTTTTTTAACATTACTTGAACATCCATGAGAAGTAGCTGAATGAACATAGAATCTATTAGGTTGTGTTGATGTTGGTACTGATGCAAACCATTTATCAAAAATTCCAAACTCGTTAGTTAACTCAGTGTAAATCGGTAATAACTCGGGTTTAAATCCACTCATAACGGTTTTAGCCATTTTTGGATTCATAGTTTTTGATTGTTGAACAAATCCGTTCATTTTCGGATTACCGGATGTATTATCCGACCCGAATATTTGTTCACGGATTGCTTGAAATGAATGACCCGGATCCATATCGATGAAAACGGCGTCGTTTGAAACGAAGATCTTTTCTGAATTTGGATCTGAGATGTTTAAAAGATTTGATTCTTTACCTGTTAATCCATCGATTTCGGGTCGGGTTGATTTTAACCAACCTAAGATGTGATCGAATGATCGATTCTCCATAACTATAACAACTATGGTTTTAATCGGTCCTTCGATTTTATGATTTTTGAGTGATTGAGATGAAACAAGTAAGTAAAGTAATAGAAGAAAAGTGGAATTTACTCGCCGGAAATCCATTTTTTCCGGTGACCGGAAATCGCCGTCGCTGACGGTTAGTGAAAGAGAGATAAAGTGTTTTAGAGAGAGAGAGGAGAGATAAAAAAGGTTTAGACTTTGAAGGAATAACAATGGAGATTAGTATGTATATTGATTAATTAAAGTCGATGACTTTTCTTCCTTAATTTAAACTATGTTTGATTTGGTTAATCAATTTAAAAGATGAAAGTCAATGATAACATAAATTAAAATTATTTTGACGGTTAAACGAATGGATTTGATTGTTAAATAATGATAATGTTCAAAATACATTTGTAAAAGAAATTTGTTTAGTAAGTCCAATTTTTTAAAAATTGTGAAAAATATCACATGGTTAAAGATTTAATTTAGTATTATTTTGTTAAAATTCAATTTCATGCCATTACAAAATTATTATAAAATTGGTTATAGTCCACTAGGGTAAGATAAGTGATATTTTATAACTTTTACATTTTCTACTATTTATTGAGTTTGGGTTACGGAACTATCTAATTATTTTTCAGAAATTAATGCAACAAAAAAACATCATAACATTAAGTTTTTACCAAAGGATTTTGATTTAGTGGTTGAGATACTCTTTAAAGTATTCAAGATCACTAGTTCAAACTCTTTTGGAGGAGTGATTTACGCCTTAATAAATATTATCAACGGCTGGCTCCAAGCACCGGAAAGATTATGGGTCAAGACTCCGAACTTTCACGGTTTAGTAATTTCAATAAAAATTTCTTAACATAACTCGTTACTCATTTCTTTATCTAGCGGTGGTGGATTCGATACGAGATTACCTTCTTTTAATATTGTATGTTATTATGTTATTAATATAGAGTGAATTCCGACACCCTCTTGGATATTTTTGACGACTACAAACGTTTTTGGTATAGTTAGAGTCCTTCAAAACTCTAGAAACCACAGGCATCAAAAAAAAAAAAAAAAAAATATAAAAAATACAATTGTTTGCATAATTGCATTCATGTACTCACTTGAGTTCTCCCTATCATTTTTTTAATTATTCAATTTGAATTTATAAAATAAAATACATTCATGTTTTCACGTGAGGTCTCTCTATCATCTTAGCCAAATTCAATAGATACAAACTAATTGCAAAAACTTATGTAAAGGAAAAATTAGTATGTTATGTATCTAATTGACATGTTTATTTAGAGCATAATCATTTTATTAATGCCATTTCCGATTTTCATCGAAAAAAATGATTATTTTCGTACCTATGATGTGATAAAAAACTGATTATTGAATTAGTCAAATGTTATTTACCCAAATATTGACAAAAAAATATCTTAAAATTTCAAACAACTTGGCCATATGATAGAAACTAAAATCTACCCAAAATTGACGCATACATATCAAAATCCTTAGCAACACCATCGACGCGCAAGAACTTATACCACATACAATCAAGTGATCAAAGTACATCGCTTTTAAAGCTAAAATTAGGAGTGGACACAATTTCTGGTTTATTCCGTTTCGTTCCGTTTCGGAATCGCTCGGTTATTCTCATCTCCAAAAAAATGATATTTTTATATAAGACATTTTTTACATTTCCTGAATGAGAACAAGACGGGATGGATAGGAACGAGAATTCTTGACGTCTCGGTTTAAACAAATATACGAAATTATACAATACATATACATATATATTATAATCATATTTCATTCATATATATATATATATATATATATATATATTATATGATATAAATATAATAATTTATTATTTTCAAATATGTATAGTTTAGTTATTAACTAAATTACAATCTATATTGTGTTTCTTATTTTAAAAAATGTTAGAAGAAGAGTTTATCCTTTTTAATTTTACAAAGAAAAACGGGATTTGATGCTGTTTAAAATACAAATAATTAATTTTAATGCTATTTAAAACGTAAACAATTGTTTCAGTTTTGTGATTATTATTTATACGTCGTTGAAAATTAGCCAAGTGTTATAAGACATTTTTTGTATTTATCGGAAATTTCTGTTTCCGTTCCCGTCCTGTCTCATCCTATCCCATACCGAATATAAAATAAAAAATAAATAAAACATATATTTTTGTTCTTAAATTCTCATCTCATTTTCGTTCTAAAAAAATTTCGTTCCAAATTCTCATTTAAGGATTTCCCATAGCTAAAACTCATTAACCATTAACCATTAACCAATAGTATATGTTGAAATCACGACCTCATCTTAACAGTTGGGCCAGTTCTCAACTTAATGGGCCGTACTAATCCAAATTTTTCTTCGGCCTAATACGAATAAATATATATATATATATATATATATATATATATATATATATGTACATCAGATATGTGACGAGAGAGGTTTCTATATACAC
>OVBE01000282.1:215-56297 GCA_900406425.1 Iberis pinnata
ATATCGTCGATCTACTTCATTATTCACGAAGAAGAGATGTGTTGACGGTCTACCTCCTAAAAGATTATGGTGTTGAAATGACCAATGATGCAAACGTTGGTGGGAATGGACACGTAAATGTTGAGTGGAGTGGTATAAACCATAATTGGCACAAGAAAAGCATATTTTGGGAGTTGCCTTACTGGGAAACCCATTTGTTGAGACATAACCTAGTTGTGATGCACATAGAGAAGAACTTCTTTGACAACATTATGAACACGGTGCTTAATGTCCAAGGAAAGACGAAAGACAATTTCAAGTCTAGGTGAGACTTGGCGGATATTTGTTCTCGTCCTCAGATTCACATTACGGATGATGGAGTTTGTCCAGTTCCTGCATTTAGATTGTCTAAGAATGCAAAGTCTGAGTTCTTTGACTGGATTATTCATAGAGTCAGATTCCCCGATGGATACGCCTCCAATTTGAGAAATTATATTGATATCGGAGAAGGAAAATTCATTGGGATGAAGAGCCACAATTTTCAGGTCGTTATGCAACGCCTACTCCCTTTTGCATATGAGAATCTCCTGCCGAAAGATGTCCATGAAGCCATTGCAGGCATAAACGTAGTCATATGTCTGTCATTTACTAAATTGTTATAAATATGTTTCACTTACTAAGTTATTTGCTTGTACAATGTTTGGGGCATTTTTTCACGACATTAGCCGACGAACACTTATCGCATATGGTATTTCTACGTTACAGAGGAGTATACCAGTGATCCTTTGCGACTTAGAGAAGATTTTCCCTCCGTCTTTCATTGACGTTATGGAACATCTAACGGTTCACCTTCCATGTGAAGCATCACTTGTGGCCCGGTTCAATATCGGTGGATGTATCCTTTTGAGAGGTACATGTTCCACCTGAAGAAAAAGGTAAAAAATCTTAGTAGAGTGGAGAGGTCTATTGTGGCACATAGCATCAATGAAGAAGCCGCCAATTTTTCAGTATATTACTTTCTAAGAGATGTGGCAACGAGAAGCCGTAGAACAAGTCGACATGACGATGGTGGATAACATTCTTTGTATTCTACTTAGGTCCTGAGTTTGTGCCAATAAATTGGCGACTTAGCGGGAAAGGCAAGACTCGACAACTTACTGCAGCTGAGTGGAAACACCTACATACGTACATCCTCAGCAATTGTGAAGATATGTTGGAATACGAAAGGTAAACATAAATAATACATTTCACTTTTGGTTACTTTTCGTGTATATAACTTGTGTATCTTAAAACCTTGTAGGATGTACATGGCAATGGTTCGTAGTTACTTCCTGAATAAGTCCGAAGCTGAAATAGAATCTCATAAACAAGAAGAGTATTACAAGTGGCTCCAATTTTTTGTAAGTTATTGTTTAATTACTTATAACGAAAACATTTTTCCACATCTTCAAACACTTTATATATTTCTATATGTTTACAGATTCGAGAAGAAACATTTAGCGGACGAACGTTTCCGACCTAGTTGCTTGAAATCGCAAGAGGTCCGAACAACATTGTTACCTCGTACCAAAGATAGTGCACCAGAGGATTTGCATTCAAGGTACCTCGTACCCTAATCACAACCACAAAAAATCCAAACCCTAAACAAGACCCTAAATCATATTTTCATATTCCTGACGGTTTTTGTGACAGAATGCATAAAACCCGCCAGAAAACCCGTCAGAAATATGAACATATGTTCTTGGGGATTTCTGACGGGTTTAAAAATCCGTCACAAATTTCTGATGAGAATATTCCGTCAAAAATAGGACCCGTCAGAAAACACGCGAAAATTCAATTTTTTCGATTTTTGACGGGTTTTTTGACGTATTTACCCGTCAGAAAGCGATTATATCTAAAAACCACAACACTTTTCTTCTTCATTTGCACACGAAAACCACCAGAAAAACTCAAAATCCTCTCAACTCCTACATCAATCTATGGAACTATTGCGCAATCCAAACTCTACATAAGTGTATTAGGTAGTTTTAATTTTTTTTTTTGAAGTTTTTAATTAATTTGAACGGTTCGTTTAGGAGATTTGAGTAGTTTATGGATTTGGATGGTTTTTGGAAATTTTGGTGATTTTTGATAAATGTTTAGGTTTTGAGGTTTAGTGAAATTTAGAAATGTTTGTAGTTTAGGGTTTGTGAAATTTAGAAAATTTTAGGGTTTAGGGTTTTGTGAAATTTAGAAAATTTTAGGGTTTAGGGTTTAGGAATTTGTGAAATTTGTTGTTTGTGATTTTGTGGTTTAGGGTTTAGAAATATATTTAAATTTATATATTTAAATACATAATTATGATATTTATTAAAAATTATATAAACATAAAAATTTACATAATTTATAAATTTAAGATATTTAAAAATTCATTTAATTATTAAACTAATAACAATTTTGAATGAACGTAATTCTAGTAATTACGGTTATTGGAAGTATGATGGGACTTTTCACGATACCCGGGAGTCGGGATCGTCCTCACGAGTCTCAGCCACCCCGTCGGGGCAATAGTTGGGTTTCCTTAGACCCCGCTGCAACATCGTGACCCACCACCACCCAAGCAACCCGATCAGCATCCTCAGGATGCGGATCCGCCGCAACAGCGGATGCTGATCGAGCAGTTATTGCTCCAACCGGGACGGGAATGGTTTCCTTTTCTAGATCCGCCATTTATGGAAGGTACGACGTGGTTTCCCGCCTTAGACAACGGGATCACGAAATGCATCACGAGAATGTTGCACAACCTTCTACGTCATCCCTACCCAAAGTACAAGGATATGCCTCCAGAAGATCGCGCACATTGGTTTTACTGCTTCACGGTAAGAATATAATTGTCTATATTTTCTTTTGGGACTTTTTGATTCAAATTATAGAATTTGCTAACTTTAAATTTGTCCATTTTGTAGCTTGAATACAACTGGAGCCCGGCTATGACATCGGTACAGAAGAAGGAATTCAAGAGTAAGGCAGGCAGAGTCTTCAGCTCTCATATCTACTCCTGGAAGGAATGTTGGTTGAAGGAAGGCAAGCAATATTCGCAGATGCCCGATGGACTACTATAGGGCTACGTCACATACTAGGGTGAGCCAGCGACGGAAGGGTTGTTCGTCAAAAACCAGGGCAACCGAATGAGCCAAGGTGACGGGAAAGGGATCGCTACGACAAACTCTGGTGCGGGGAGTAGTTTCCCCCGAGGGGAAGATATGGTACGTATGAATACTATTTATAAAATTAATTACAACTTTAAATTTTAACGGTTTACTTGTTTTAAATGTTAAACAGAGACGGAAGACTGGCCATGATCTGTCGTCGCTCGAGATTGTAAAAGATCTCCACACCAGCAAGAAGACCAGGCGGATTCAAGATCCGCTTGCTCGGGAGTTTCTCGAGGGTGCCAAGAAGCGTTTCCAGGATATCCGCGGGGATACTCAGATGACACCCGACGACGAGATCCCCTTGGATACGCAGTATAAAGTATTGTATGAGGTAAGTAAAAGCAAAATTCAATTACATACTATACTTTATATTTTATATACTAATACAATGTCTTTTGGTTGTAGGAGACGAAGAAATCGAACGGCTGCTATTACGGGTTCGGGAACATGGCGGGCTACTTCTTTCCTGGAACGGGATCCCGACATCACAAGGATCCTAGTAGGGATGAGGAGTTTCAGAAGAAGAACGAAGAGTTGGGGGCCGTCAAGCAACAAATGGCCGAGATGAAGGCGGCCCAAGATGACCGCGACGCGGAAGTAAGATAGCTCAGGGAAGAGCAAGCTAAGATGCAACAGAAGATGGCCGAGTTCATGCGAACGATGGCGCGACAACACGGCGGTGGCGGTTTCGGTGGAGGTTTCGGTTCTTGCAAAACATTTTTTTTCTATTTAGAACTTTTTAAATATTATGCATTTTGAATTTTATGAATATTTTACATTTTATTTTTATTAATATTTTAGATTTATATTTTAAATTTTAATTTCAAATTAATCAAAATTAATCCAAATTAAATTTTTAATAAAAAAAACTATTTTCTAAAAACCCGTCAGTAATTATCGTTAATAAACCCGTCAGAAATTTCTGACAGGTTTATTGACGGATTTACTGACGGATATAAATTGATGGATATACCCATCAATAAATCTGTCAGTAATTATCCATCAATAAACCCGTCAATACATATCCCTCAATAATGTTCCGTCAAAAACCCGTCTGAAATTTCTGACAAATTTTTTAATGGATTATGATTTTTCTGGCCATTTAGAATTGACAGGTTTTATCCATAAGTTCCCCATCAATAACACTCATTTCTGACGGGTTGTTGACGAATATGCCCGTCAGAAATCCTTTGTTTTCTTGTAGTGAAAATCGAAATCTACAAAAACTAAGGATGCAATAATAATCGAAATCGAAATCTACCAAAATCAAAATCGAAATTGCCTAGAATTGCTTTACTGATTCTTCAGCCATCTTCTTTGTTTCGTTATTATTGACTTCACGTAACCACAAAGGGTCAAAAATTATCAGAATTAATTAAACATAGTTAATTGAATTAGCGTCTGTTAATTGCGATGTTGAAAGTCTACGAATTTCGGAAGTTCGTGTATTAAAAGAAAAATTTCTTATACTTGGTGTATTAAACAACTAATCCAAATAGTTCATGTATTTTTGTCTAGATTTTCAATAGCTCGTGTAATTTTGGGAATTTTCCCTTTTGTGTTCGGTTATAAAATGATTTTAGCTGCTTCGTCGAAGTTCTTGAGTGTAATTGAATATGTGTAAATCGTAAGAAGATGCAAAAAATTCTTAAGGTAGAATGCGATTTACTTATTGCGGAAAAAGTTTCAAAAATATCGAGTACATGGATGTAAATATTGGAAATATGTGAGTATACTAGTATACGTATACATACCCACTCCTCCCCTTTTTTAGAGAGAGGGACAGCTGCCCCTTTCTTGTGAAAAATAGCCTTCTCGTAGTTCAGTTTGTTTCTTTGAGTTAGATAACTCGCTTGGTGGTGTTGTGTCATCCGTTTTAGCTGCAGTGGCTACAGCTGACGCAACGCCACCAAGCGAGTTCAGTTCAGTTTAGTTCTTGCTTATTTATGACATCCCCAGATTGCAGAGATTCCAAGGGGGTGTCGGGAACTTGATGCCTAGGTAATAAGTCGACATGACTACTTTAATGGATTTTTTCCATGGTGTTTGGACGATTATGTTATAGATGGTTGGATAGTCGACTACCACATATTTTATGATTTTGGTGATTCCTTTGGCAATGACATGAAGTTGAATTGATCTGAGGGTCATGGTTGTTATGCCAGAAAAACAAGTGCTTCCCATCCTGTTTAAAGTGTCGTGGAAGATCACGTTTACGGTGCTTCTTGTGTTGACGAAGATTCTTGCGATCTCAAGGTCTCTTATGACAAGATCGATTACGAGAGGATCGCAATGAGAAGTATCAACTCTGATAGCTTTGCTTTCCTAGAAAGTAATCGCGTTGTTTGGCGAATCGGAGGATGATAAGCTTTGATTGCAAAGACGCTATCTTGACAGTATTGTGATCTTTCGATTATCATGTTTACTCGGCGGCGATTGTCGTTGATGATCTTATCCTCAGGCTCTCTTCTGTGCTTCCTTTTCGCTCAAGGACCTTGGGGTGCTTTGTTACCTCGTGGCACCTGCTCTGGCCTAGGTGGCTGATTTTCCTCTCTGAGGAGATCGTTTATGCTGGATATTTCTGACATCTCTGATGCGAGTAGTTTTCCTCCAACCTCTCTTTTAGGACTTTTCCGTTTTCCGTGGAGTGGCCCTTTGTTTGGTGAAACTTGCATAATGAGTTTTTGTCGTAAGAAGTGTTTCAGGTCCAAGTATTGCCTGATGTTCTTCCTCTTTTGGACGGTGGATTGATAGCATAGTTATGCGCTCCCTGAAGATCATCTCCCTCGTGATGGAAGTATTTGTCATTACGAGGGTTCTTTTTTACTTTTTGTTCCAAAGGAGCATCTTTCAGAGACATGACTTACATCTCTTCTTCGATAGTGTTGAAATATGCAGCTTTGTGAAGAGCATCTTGGATTGATTGCGGTTTCTCGAGGACTATCCACTTTCTGAATTTTGATTTGTACTAGAGAGTTTTTCAGAGTGTGTCCACGTCTACCTTATCGCTTATCCCCATGACTCTTGATATCATGAGCTTGAATCGTATCATAGATCAATTTTGGAAGTTTCCCGACCCATGAACATGGAGTATTGCTTGAGGAATTCAGAAGAGAGTTCTTGGAAATTTCCTATGGAATTGCGTTTTAATAAGGAGAACCATTCGAGAGCCGCTCCGTGGAGGTTTTCGGCGAATAGGAGGCAGAAACCTGGGTCTTACTCACCCTGCTTAAGTTTAGACCTTGCCATTGTGATTCGAAAGGTTTGCAGGTGAGCTTTCGGGTCGGTGGTTCCATCGTACATAGGGATTTTAATTTTTTTGAGATCAGAGATTCGTGCCTTAGTGTCGCACTGGTGGTCATGTTGTAAATGGCGTTTTCTGGGCTTCTTTGAGGATTTTATCGATCTCTGGTGCCGCACAGTGGTGTGGTGGATTTGCGACTTTATTTCCCGCACTTTATTGCCCGCACTGGTTGGCGTTTGGAACTTGTCCGCGTTTATTGCTAATGTTCCATGCTTTTTCCTCGACCAGTTTTTATTGTTCTACCTAGAAGATGTTCTCTTCTCTTCGGTCATGGGTTTGTTTAACTGATGATATTTTTGAGTTGAGCGTCTACTTCTTATTCTTGGGTGAACCTCCGTGTCTTCATCCAAAGATTCAGATTCTTCGTTGGAATCCAAGTTAATTCGCTCGGCCTCATTCTCTTCCGTTTCCCTTTCTCGAGGCAAAAGGTTGTTGGTGGTTTTGAGCATCGCATCAGGAATTTTTTTTGTTGGGATTTTGTTGTGACGCATCTTTTGTGTCTTTTGCGTTCTGTCGAGCAGAGTCACAAAATCAATTCTTCTTCCATGGAGCATGGTTTTTCCACGTGGGAAGATAGCTCTGGTTTTTGAAGTTAGGGTTCCAACCTGTTTTGCGAGAGATCTTGTCAGCTTGTCTTGTTCTTCCAAATTCTCTTTAAGAGTCGAGAACATCTTTTTAATCTCCTCGAATGCCACAATGTTTGCATTAGCGTTGACTGTCGTGAAGTTTGTTAGCAAACTATGCTAAACGTTTTCGTTCGGTGGAAGACCGTCACGAGCTTGTTGGTCGTTTTGAGTTTCAGTATTCATGTTTCTGAACTTATTGTTTGATGTGAAAGAAATCACTTACCCCCTCCTACTAGCGCCAAACTATTGGAACCAAAATTCGCACCGTTGATTTCCTATAGTTACGAAAAATCATAACATATAAGAACACAAGAGCAAGAAAATACGAATACAAATCTTAAGAGTACAAAAGAGTGAAAAAGGAATCTTATTTCGAATCTCGAGAGCGTGTTACAATCTGGTGATAGCCTCAACCGGAGAATATACTATAACTAACAACATAGACTGTGAGTAACCTAATTAGGTCGCAGCTCACTTGCAAGAACGGAAAAGTAATCTAAAAACCCTAAGTCTTCCGGTGCGGAGACGTGTTTGTGCCCCTTCTCTTTATCTATCTTATATAGGCAACATAATTGATCCCTTTTCATTTTCCGTCTTCTGCCCTTCTACGAAAATCTTCCTTTGTTTATTAATTCTTCTGCGAAAATCTTCCTTTTTTCGATTTCTTCCATTTCTTCTTTGCTTGGACGAGAACCTTTGATAGAAATTGTGCTACGGGCTCGATTCTCTTCTGGAATCCTTAGTAATTCATTGTCGTGATTCAGGCCTTCTTGGGCTGTTTTACAGTTTAGGCGATTTTTACGGTTCTCATCGGAGAATCGAGCTTTTGTGCAACAATGCAATTGAAACCTCCGCGGACAGATTGCACCAATAAAATCATAGTTTAAGTTAATTGTCGGTGTTCAGTATGATTGATTAATACATAACGATTTCGAGACTCTTTTAGAGATCGCAAGAAGTCATCGTACGAAAGTAACAAGTTTTACGAGGTTTATCATAAAACCTCACCAGAAATTCAATATGAAACGAGAGACCATTCGTCCACAGTGATTTGAAGCGTGTATGAGACAATTCGTCCATAGTAATTCGCACTAGTCGAATCATCCCGATCAAAGTAACAAGCCGCGAATCCTCTGAAAGACCATAAAGAATATGTTTGGAAATAATCATACAATAATCATAAAATAGCTAAGCGGTCGTCTCTATACTCTTTTGTCCTTAGTCGAAAAGGTTTTTTCCCCGGGTTTTCCTCTCACTAAGGTTTTAATGAGGCAAGATGGTCTGCTTACGTCCGATGTTAGACTAGCGTACTCAAAATGGATGTCCGGGGAATACGAGAAACCTCGACAGATATGCAATGTTCATAAAAACGGTTTAATCCCGATTATCGTTTATGGACAGCATAATTCATATTTGCATATGAGTAATCAGAACTTTTTTGAATACAGGTTCATCTCGCCAGTTGGGGAGATGAATCAAGCAAAATTCATCTCGCCAGTAGGCAAGATGAATCGTATAAATTCATCTAGCCAACAGGAGAGATAAATTGGAAAAATTCATCTCATCAGTTGGCGAGATGAATCGAATAAATTGTCCTACTTATACGATAACATCAAATTTCATATGTCAATAAAGATAACATCAAGTTGCATATGGGTGTTGGGGTCAAAAATGATCACAATAAAATCGATGTCTAAAAACCATCACGGATATATTAATCACATGATCCAAACATCATCAAACCACACTAGGTGAATCATCCCGATAAAGTAACAAGCCACGATACTTCAGAAAGAACATAAAGAATATGTTTCGAAAGAATCAGACGACAATCATAAAATCACTAAGAGGGCGTCTATGTACTCTTTTGTCCTTAGACGAGAAGGTTTTTTCCCCATCGGGTTTTCCTATCACTAAGGTTTTAATGAGGCAAGACGGTCCGCTTATGTCCGATGTTGGACTAGCATACTCGAAATTAATGTCCGAGGAATACAAGAAACATCGATAGATATGCAATATTCGGACAAACACTTTAATTCTGAATATCTTTTATGGACAACACAATTCATGTTTGAGTAATCAGAACATTTTTGAATACACGTTCATCTTTCCGGTCAGTGAGATGAATCAAGCAAAATTCATCTCGCCAGTAGGCAAGTTGAATCTTATAAATTCATCTCGCCAACTAGAGAGATAAATCGGACAAAATTCATCTCGCCAGTTGGTGAGATATATTGTACAAATTAATCTCGCCAACTGGCTAAATGAATCATAGGACTAGCAAGATGAATGGTACAAATTCATCACGCCAACTGGCTAGATGAATCATCAGACAAATTCATCTTGCTAAGTGGCTAGATGAATTATCGGACAAATTAATCTCGCTAATTGGCGAGATGAATTGTATAAATTCACATCGCCAATTGGCTAAATGAATCGTAAAAGTTCATCTCCCCAACTGGCGATGAATCATGCACATGCCATGTATCGCTTCGGACAAAATCGTCTCTCGTTTTTTATAATTCTATATTTCTGTTGGAATTATGCAATTAAAATTGTAAAACTGTCATAAGTCCCGAAGTGATCGTATAAACGGTTCTGGTTATCCCAAACACTTAGCTATACAATTATTTCCTAAGACTTGCGGGAGAATCGTGAAACCTTTTCATATGAAATTAATCATATAAAATGATAATGGTTCGCCGAAACGCCAATGATTATCTTAACTATACGATTGAAATCATCATCCTTTCAGAACGGTTATAAGGACACACTCGTATTTACCGATCGTACAAAACTATAGATGACTACCTTAAATGTCGATGTTATCTTGATCAAACGATTGGTATAATCTTTCCGCAAAGACTCGATTGAATCATATTATGAAAGCTTGGTTTTTCGATAAGAACCATAAAAATTGCCTATATCGTAGAACAACCTAACAAGGCCTAAAACACGGAAACGACCCACTTACGACTCTAGGCGAGATTCGAGCCCAAGCATGATTGCGGTCGAAGCTTGTCCTACAACCAAAAAGAAATGGAAGAAATCCTGAAAAAGAAGATTTCCGTAGAAGAATAAACCGGAAAAGGAAGATTTCTACAGAAGAACAGAAGGCGAAAAAGGAAGACGGATCAACCCCGAAGCCTATATAAGAGAGATGAAGAGAAGGGGCACAGACACGTTCAATTCTCCACACCTAATACTTAGGGCTTTAGAGTGTTTTCCGTTATTGTTAGTGAGATGCGACTCAATTAGGTTTATCGGTCTCTGTGCTAGATTTAGGATAACTTGCCAATAGTTCTTGTGGCCGAGGCTATCACTTGTTGTAATACGTTCACGAATCTACTCAGAATAAGACTTATTTCACCCTCTTTCATACTTTCAATTTCATATTTGTATTTTATTGTTATCTTGTTCTGATCTTTCTGCGTTTTACTCACATAATTCCAGGATCTCTAGAAAGTTGGAGTTATCTCTGGTTTTCCATAGCTAACAGAAATCGTCAGTGCGAATTTTAGTTCCCATAGTTTGGCGCTATAAGGAAAGGAAAATCGATTTCTTTTACGTCAAACAAAAATTTCAGACGTGGCTACTAAAAATCAAACCAACCAACCAGTTCGTGACAGTTTTACACCAAATGACAACGTTGAGCACACTCCGCCAATGAACATCATTGTAGTCAATGCTGATGCAAACACTGCGGCATTCGAGGAGATTAAGAAGATGTTCTTGACTCTTGGAAATAAGTCAGAAGAACAAGATAAGTTGACAAGCTCTCACGTAAAACAGCTTCAAACCCTAAAGGGGAAAACCATAGCCATCTTCCCACGAAAAATAACCAAGCTCCACGGGAGAAGACAGAGATTTTGCGAGTCCGCTTGACAGGACGCAAATCGAGCAAAAGGAGTTGTTTGGACGAAATCCCTACGAGACAACTTCTTATGCGTTTCTCAAAACCACAAACAACATTCCGCCTATAAACGAGGAAATGGAAGAAAATGATGCCGAGCAAATTAACTTGGAGTCCTTCGGATGAGGATGCGGACGTACACCAAAAAGAAGAAGCAGGCGCTCAACCCAGAAAGATCATCAGTTCGTTAAGCACATGACAGAGGAAGAAGAAAATATCTTCTAGGTGGAACAAAAAGAACTGGACGAAGAACAGGCTCGGAATATTCGCGATAAACGCCGACAACTTTCGGATGCCCACAACAACGATTTCAACGGAATTCGTGATCTCCGCGATTACACCACAAAAACAGTCGTAGATATCCAGGTAGTAAAATTGCAAATCCACCATGCCACAAGTGCGGCACTACAGATCGATTGAATCCTCAAAGAAGCCCAGCAAACACCATATACGACACAAATAATTAACTCTCGGACTCTTATCCCGGAAAAATTAAGATCCCTACGAACGACAGAACCACCGATCCAAAATCTCATGTACAAACCTTACGAATTGCTATAGCAAGGTCCACACTTCAGGAGGGTGAAAAAGACACATGATTCTGTCTCCTGTCTCCTCTTCGTCGAACACCTCCACGGAGTGGTTCTCGAATGGTTTTCCTGATTAAAACGCAACTCCATCGAAAAATTCTGACAACTTTCCGAATAATTCCTCAAACAACATTCCATGTTTATCGAGACCACGTCGGGCAATACCTGGTCTCGAAGTGTCTTGTACGAGAAAAAAATTTTCTGCAAGTTCCACCAAACGAAAGGTCACTCCATGACAAACTGCAAAGTTCTCGGAGCAAGGCTAAGGGAAATATCGCAGGGGAGATATCGGAAATATCTAGCATAAACGACCTCATCAGAGAAGCTAACTAACCACCTAGATCCGACTAGGCGCCGCCATGCAAAAATGCACCCCAGGGTCCCCGAATGGTACGGAAGCGCGGAAGAGAGCCCGAGGATAAAACTAGCAACGTCAATCACCGCCGAACTGAATCAAGCGCCAAGCATGGAAGAGAGCCTGATAATCGTAGGATCGCAATTCTGTCAAGATAGCCTCTCCCTAGTCAAAGCGTATCATCGCAGAACTGAATCGAGCGCCAATTGGCCCGATCACCTTTTCTTTATATCTTTCAATTCACCGAGTAACGCGATTACTTTCAAAGAAAGCGAAGCTGTCAAAATTGATACTCCTCATAGTGATCCTCTCGTAATCGATCTTATCATAAAAGTCCTTGAGGTTGCAAAAATCCTCGTCGACACAGGAAGCACTGTAAACGTAATCTTTCATGACACTTTAAACAAGAGTGGAATCAGATTGTCCGAAGTAACACCCACGCCAAAACAACTCACTGGTTTCTGTGGCACAACAACCATGACTCTCGGATCGATTCAACTTCCGGTTGTGGCCAAAGAAGTCACCAAAATAGTAGGATTCATTGTAGTTGACCATCCTACCATTTATAACGCGATTGTCAGGACGCCTTGGATAAAATCTATGATAGTAGTCCTATCGACTTATCACTTAGTCATTAATTTCCCAACCCCCCAAGCACAAACTAAGACGGGTCACAATGATGCGAACGATTGGACCCAAAAGAGTGAAGACAACTCAGCCATCAACCGAGAATGCCTTGGAGAAACCTGAAAAAGCTTCAGAAAACCACGAATCAGATTCTTCAAATCGAGAAACGGCTCAACCTGAAGAAGGAGACCACGCCTCTTAGCCTAACATACTGGACAAAACGGTGCAGACAATGCCCGAAAAATTCGTCCATCCAATTGTAGCCACCGTGGCCAAAACGGATGACACATCATCACCAAGCGAGTAATCTAACACACGGAAACTAACTGAACTACAAGACGACTTGATCCCCAAAAAGGTACGTAGGCAACTTTTGGCAAGAAAAGTGCAGTTGTCACCCTCTCTAAAAAGGGCGGGGGGGGGGGGGGGGGGTACATATATGTATCCTCGTATACTCCCATTTTTCAAAATATCTGCAGTCATCAATTCGATATTTTTGAAACTTTTCGATAATAAGAAAAACGTACTTCTAGTTACAAAATTTCCCATTCTCTTTTGTCACAAGCCATTCCATTCTTTAACGCTAAGCACAACAATCCATGATTCAATTAAGAACGCCAAAGTAAAAAATAACTTGAACCGCTACCGTGCAACATTTTAGAAACAGTGTTCGCAAAATTAAACGCGACAACATTGTATGAACAACTATTGAAAAATTAAACGTGACAACATTTTACGAAACAACTTTCGCAAAATTAAACTTGATGACTTTTCAAGAATCAACTTTATAACATTTCGTAAAAATAAACTCGATAACATTTTGCGGAAAAACTTTCATAAAACTAAGCTCAAAAATATTTTATGGTACAACTTTCTTGAAATTGACAACACTTACGAAATGACACTCGTAAATGAAACAGTAATCAAATAAACACCCAAACCAACACACCAGTTTTTGCTGCGAACATTCGCGGACAAATTGAATGTTTTCCTACCGAAATGTTAAAACTAAACCCTTACAACACCGCTAAAACATTTTCAAGACCAAAAACATTTCAAGCACGGAATGAAGCATATCAAAGAAAATTCAATCTTCAAAATCACGAGACATCGCAAACGCATGAATCACGAACTTTTGACAGAAATACCTTCCTCGATGCAAAACGCCATCCTGGAAGACCAAACAATCATACACACTAACATCTTCTCAAACACACATCCTTCACAAAAACTCAAACACACATCCTTCGCTGATCATAACAAACTTCCAAACTCACACGAACGTAATCACCACAGACTTCACAACCAGAACAAGCAAACATTTGCTCATCTATTAAACCTATCGATTGGCCTCGAAAAACGAACTAGTCACATAACCTTTTGTAAGATCGGTTCTCAGACATCTGACATGAGAATAACAGCTCTATAAAAACAAAAATTTTGGTCAGCACTTCCGAACGACATAAAAATTGTCTTCAGAGAGATGCTCGGTTCCTGACCGATGCAAATCTTTTGCAGTTTCCAATATCAAAACGGAATCAGGTTGAAATCGCAAACAGAATACGTAAGCCGGAATAGTTATCGCAACCCTTAAAACCGAGAGTAAACCTAGGTCTTGCCTTAAACCCAACACACTGGTCTCTAACATCTCTAGACATGGTATCAAAACTTGATACGAGATCCCTAAACTTGTCTTGTCGCTCACACACGCAAATCCAAAATGGACAGGCTAAACGTAACGACAAATCAGAGAACAAAATACGAATTGACTACTCATAATTTTCTTTTCGACAACTTAGCCATACATTTGTAAAAACATAACTTACATAAATCCGTAGAGCGCAAGGATTCTAAGCCACGTGCGACCGATCCTACTAAACTAAAAACAACCACACTCTGAAAAAATCATAATCTAAACAATGAACATACTCCCTTTATACGAACCCACACTACTAATTGGCCGTGATCGAAATAACCCGAACACGATGCAATAAATTGCCTCTAATCCTCACCCACCGCTTCCTCTTCATCACACGTCAGAGTCCCGACATCCTTTAAATCAGGAGAAACAGGGATCAAAGCCTAGTACTCTCAAATCTCCATTTCAATTGGAGGGATCAGAGACCTCGCATCTACGTACTTGTCCAAATACCCTGACATCGTTTTCCATTTGATGTCATATTTGTAGTCGAATTGGGTAATCTACAATGCTCCCACAAAACCACGACACTCGCACCAATCCTCGATAGTTTGATGTGTATTCTCTAATTGATTGAACCAGGTCTCAAAATGAGTCAAGCGATCTGCAACAATTGAAACTACCTCGTGATTATCCTGCCTGATTATGCGGTGACTTCAGACGCTTTCTTCCGCAACACCTATTCCTCTCTCTCCTCAAACGAGAGTTCTCGTCCATGAGTCTCTTGGCCTTGAACTAAGCCGTGCGAGCCTCCCGCTAACACACCCTGAGATCCTTGTCTAAAGCGTGGAGAACCTCTCAAAAATACCCACAGAATGTTAGTAAAAACTCATGAAAACAAAATCATACAAGCACACCTCTTCGTATAAATCTTGTCCATATTGGTGTTATACGAATAGTCGGGTTGTTCAGTATGCCACAAAGTATCCACATAAGCGCGACATTCACGATACTCCTCGAAGGACGAGTACGCATTCTTGGATTGATTATTTGGCCTAGTCTAGTCGGACACAACAGGGTCTGGTCGCCCACGATGAAGTATTGTCTCCCACGGCGAAGTCTAGTAACCTACGACGATGAAGTCTGGTAACCCACAACGACGAAGTCTGGTTATCCACAATGACGAAGTCTGGTAACCCACAACAAAGTTTAGTCGCCAACGATGAACTCTAATCACCCATGATGAAGTCTGGTTGCTCACGACAAAGTCTGGCTGGCCATGACAAATTCTGGTCGCCCATGATGAAGTCTTGTCACCCTCGATAGAGTCTAGCCAGCCATGACAAAGTCTAGTCACCCACAACAAAGTCTAGTCTCCCACGATAAAGCTTCAAAATTTTAAGCCATTGATTCCACCTAACTTACTTAACTAATACCTCGAAAGAATACTTTAACGATTCCTCTGGGCTGGAGGGGGGGGGGGTGGCACACTGTTTGGGTCAAAAACGGTCATGACAAAATTAATGTCTAAAAATTGTCACGAAATCTTAATAACATGATCCGAACATCAAATCGCACTAGTCGAAGCATCCCGATCAAAGTAACAAGTGGCAATACTACTGAAATACCATAAAGAATAAGTTTCGGAAGAATCAGATAACAATTATAGACTCGCTAAGCGGTCGTCTCTGTACTCTTTTGTCCTTAGTCGAGAAAGTTTCTTCCCACCGGGTTTTCCTATCACTAAGGTTTTAACGAGGCAAGATGTTGTGCGTATGTTCGATTTTGGACTAGCTTACTCGAAATGAAGGTCCGAGGAATACGAGAAACCTTGATAGATACGCAGTCTTTAGAGAAATGCTTTAATTATGTATCTTGTTTATGGAATGCATCATTCTTGTTTGCGTGCGAATAATCGGAACATTTTTGAATACACGTTCATCTTGCCTATTGGCTAGATGAATCAGGAAAAATTCATCTCGCTAGTTGGCAAGTTAAATCGTTTAAATTCATCTTGCCAACTGGCGAGATGAATTGGAAAACATTCATCTAGCCAGTTGGCGAGATGAATCGTATAAATTCATCTCATCAATTGGCGAGCTGAATCATCAGACATATTCATTTCGCCAGTTGGCGAGATGTATCATACAAATTCATCTCGCCAACTAGTTAGGAGAATCATCGGACAAATTCATCTCGCCAGTTGGCGAGACAAATCGTACAAATTTATCTTGCCCACTGGCTAGATGAAACATCAAAAAAATTCATCTCGCCAGGTGGAGAGATAAATCGTACAAATTCATCTCGCCAATTGGCTAGATAAATCATCAGAGAAGTTCATCTCGCCAACTGACTAGAGGAATCATCAAAAAATTCATCTCGCCAACTGGCTAGATGAATCATCGAACAAATTCATCTTGCCAGTTGGCAAGATAAATCTTAAAAATTCTTCTCGCTAACTGGCTAGATGAATCATCACACAAATTCATCTCACCAGTTGCAAGATTAATCGTACAAATACATTGGTGAGATGAATCATACAAATTCGTTATTGTTAGTGAGTTGTGACTCAGTTAGGTTTATCAGTCTCCGTTGCTAGATCTAGGATAACTCACCAACAGTTCTTGTGGCTGAGGCTATCACCCGTTGTAACACTTCACACACCGATTCGGAATAAGACTTCTATTGCACTCTTTATTACTTTTTTATTTCATATTGGTAATAGTTACTTTCTTGTCCTAATCTTTCTGCGTTTGACTCACAGAAATACGGGATCTCTGGAAAGTTAGAGTTATCTCTTATTTTCCGTAACTAACAGAAATCGACAGTGAAAATTTTGGTTCCCACATTCTCCACTCTAGCATTCCACTCCATTCACAACTTTTTTAGAGAAATTTTTTAAGCCTCAAGCTCCAATAGTTGTGGGAACCGAAATTTGCACTGTCCGATTTCAGTTAGTTAAGGAAAATAGAAAACCCCATTTTCCAGAGATCCCGGATTTCTGTGAGTTAAACGTAAAAAGATCAAAACATGATGAACAACAAAAAAATACAAAATTAAAAGTACGAAGGATGGAAAAAGAAGTGTTATTCCAAATCTCGAGAGTGTGTTATAATCAAGTGGTAGCCTTGACCATAAGAATATTCGGCGAGTAGCCTAGAACTAACAGCGGAGACGATGAATAACCTGATTGAGTTAGAGCTCACAAGGAAGAACGAAAAATAATCTAAAAGTCCTAAGTATTTCGGAGTAGAGAATTGAGCGTGTATGTGCCCCTTCTCTTCATATCTCTTATATAAGCTTCAGGGTTTATCCATCTTCTTTTTTCGTCTTCTGTTCCTCCGCGGATATCTTCTTTTTTTCTGATTTATTCTTCTGCAGAAATCTTCTTTTTCTGGATTTCTTCCATTTTTTCACGGCTTGTAGGACAAGCCTCGAGCGTCATTGCTTTTGGGATTGATTCTCGTCTAGAATCGTAAGTGGGTTGTTATCGTGTTTTAGGTCTTGTTTGGCTGTTTTATGGTTGAGGTGATTTTTATGGTTCTCATCAGAGAACCAAGCTTTTTCACGATGATACGATTGAAACTTTTCAAAGAGACTTTATCGATCTTGTAAGCGAGATAACGTTGGCATTTAAGTTAGTCATTATCGTTTTATATGATCGATAAATACGAGCACGTCTTTATGACCATTCCTAAGAATGACTATTTCAATCACATAGTTATGATAATCCTTGGCTTTTCGGCAAACCATTATCATTTTATACGATAAGTTTTCACGATTCTTTTGCAAATTGTAGGAAAGAATCATATGGCTACGGTGACCTTGGTGTTTAGGATAATCGAAACCGTTTATTGAAGAATTCCAATGGAAACTCGGAATGATACAAAATGAGATATTGGAGGTTCGTGACGAAGTCAGCTCGCCAACTGAATACGCATTGTTCAGCTCGCCAACTAGCGAGGTGAACTTGTGAAGTTCAGCTCGCCAGTTTGCGAGCTGAACATGCTTTGTTTAGCTCGGCAACTAGAGAGCTGAACTTGTGTGGTAGAGTGAAGCATCTGAAGTTTAGCCCAAACTTCTCACTCAGCCATAGCACTCGGCAAATGGTCGATCCTTGCAGATTTTTCGTCAAACCATAGTCTCCACTCGGTTTTCCCACTCCGCTACAACTCGAGCCAAGCCTCCGAAGTTCTCCCTTTTTATCTTTAAGTGGTTTAGCGTTTTCCTAAACCACAATATAAACCTTAAACTCGCGTCCATTTGTTTTGAAGCTTCATTTTACCTTATTTTATGCCCTTTTCTTTGTTTTTAGTGTTCTTCGTGTTCTTGGATTTTTGGACCAATAAATTTCAATCTATTTAGTATTTGCTTTTGATTCTTGCTTACAGTTGTTTAACTTTGTTTAATCCTCGTGAATATCTGGTGCATGTGATTTTATGGGTTTGATCATCAAATTATGTGTTTGTGTTCTTCACATTTTTATCATTGTATTTGGAATATGTTTCATATTTGCCTTTAATATTTGTTATTCTCACTAATCTAAGCATGATCTTGATGGGGTAGATTTGTGTTCAATGCTTGATCTCCTAGATGTTTAAGCTTGTTTATGCATAGATCCTTTATGTTTCAGTGTTCTTAATGCTTATTTTTTCACAGCAATTGAAATATGATCCTAGGAATTTCCTTACCCACAAGGGTTTTGATGAAATGTCTAAACCAGCTAATTTCATAGATTTACAATCCTATCCCAAGAGATTGATTTTTAAGGTGTTTATTGTCTTTAATATATTGTGTCTTCATGCCTGCAAGGTGGTGTTCCGTTAACGATAGTTGGGTATGGATATTTCTTAGGTTGATATCATTTATCGAGAGATTGAATCAGATTATTTGTGAATCTATTGTCTAGGGATTAGCTCATGATTGAGGTATGTTAAGCAACTAGGTAGGTGTAGGAGGATCTCTAATCAATTACCTCCATCCATAAGAACTTTTTTTCTCTGATTGATTTCAAGTTTCTCTTTGTTCATTTTCTCATCTACTTCACTTGTTTAGTCTACTACTTATCTTGTTATGTCTAGTTTATGCATTTTAGTTCTTATGTCTGCTTAATTAGTTTAAGATTGTTTGTTTAAACATCTTAATTACTTGGCTTGAATTAATTTGTTCAGATTGTATCTACATTGACTAATAGCATCACCCATTTGGATTGATAACTTATTGTACTACAATGAAAATGATAGTGCATTAGGAAATTGAAGTAGTTAATCACTAGAAAATCCTACTATCAGCCAACAATCGAGTCTGATCATTGGACTCGAGCCAAAGCAGCACACTCGGTCAAGCAACTCGGATTCATGACGAGTCTGGACCAAGAGACCAACCAACTTGGCCAAATCAACTAGAGTTGTGAATCTGAACTTTTTTTTTCTTCTAGTTATTTAAGGTTTTCCTAAACCACTATAGATACTTGATTCCAGGTTTGGAGTTTTTCTTACCCTTTATTTTATGCATTTTGCTTAGGTATTTCTCTATTTTTTTGTTTATCTCCTTTGATGTTCATGACTTAATCTTCCAGTATCTTTTAGTCTATGTATTTTCTGCTTTTGATTCTTTTTATCTTTGTTAATCTTAGCATTAGGTTCATGAATATATGGTGCGTGTTGATTTATGGGTTTATGCATGATTTTTTGGGTTGGTGTTCTTGAGTGTTCTTGAATGTTTGATCATTATACTATGAATATATTTCGTTTTTTTTTCCTTTCAATGTTATTTATACTTACTAATATAAGCCTAATTTTTGTGAATATGATGTCTATTTCCTTTCCTGGGTTTGACTTCTACATGAGTTCTGAGTAGTTGATGTGTTCTTGGGGATGGGTGAGATTAATTTTGATTCCTTGATCTCCTAGGTTGTTTAATATTTTTTATGCATACATCATTTATCTTTTAGTGTTAATAATTTTGTTTTCTTTCTGGTCAATTGAAATTTGAGCTTAAGCATTTCCACATCCCATAAGGTGTTTAATGAAATGTTTGAATGAGCTAATTCTTTGTAACTACTATGTTGTGTTCTGTTAACGCTGGTTAGGTCTGGATATAACTTAGTTTTAGATCATTTGTAAAGGTATTGAATTTGGTTGGTTGTGAGTATGTTGTATATGGATTAGCTCTTGCTTGAGGTAGGTCAAGCACCTACGTAGATTGAGGATCACTGATCAATTACCCCATTTTATGAACTTTCATTCTCTAACTATTTTAAGTTTCATCTATTATGCTTCCCTTATATACTTGTTTATCTATTTAGTTCATATAATTGCATGTTAGTCCATATATTTATGTCCATTCTCTTATTTGTTTTGATTATTTAGGTTGTTAGTCCAAAATTTTTATTATTTGGCTTGACTTGAATGAATATGAACTTCTCTTGATTGGTGAATGACATTACCATTTGGATTGATAACCTGATATATTGGAATGACACTGATAGTGATATGATCATGACCAATTCTGAAGAGGAAGAGTCTGAATCTTATCCAGAAGGAAGGATCACCTGGTCCAAAGCTAAGGAGCTAGCCAAGAAGATCCATACAATGATCCATTCATATTTGCAAGCTCCTATGGACGTATTCAACATGTTCATCGCTAGAGCGACAGAAGAACAATGTAACTATCACTTAGTAGCTACGTGATGTGATTCATGTACTCATTTTTCCTTAGTGGAGAAGGTTTTTTCCACATCAGGTTTTCCTATCACGAAAGTTTTAATGAGGAAAGTCACATCATTACGCCTAAACTACTTTGGATGGTTGCCTTGGTTAAAGTGTCTTAGAATACTTCTACGGTTTTCAACCAAATAAACACCTTGTTGTTATTGTCAGACTTCTAGATGATTTTGTTTTACACTTCTTTTTGTTTATTTTTGTGTTTTTTCGTGTGCCCTAAGGCTCTTGTGCCGCGCCTATTAAGCAAGAACCTTTGGTTTCTTTTGATTTCGTGAATGATAATCTAAGAACTCAGCTTTGGTGAAAGTTTTATTGACTCTTTGATATGATAAATTTGAACTCCTTTCAAGATTATCTTACAAGAATTTCATTTATATATTGATTCGAGAAGATCACAATTTTTCCAAGTCGAATACCTTTTACGCGTCACCCGTATCCATCGTTTCCATTTTCCGCATCGCTGTCTCGGGCCAAGAACCTGCGCCTGATTCGTCAGGTGCATCATCCTACCGATACTTTTGATTCATGAAGGACGTGCCAGGCTTGTTGTCTCATCCATATTGTTGCATTGCTTCCCAATAGCAAAATTGAGCCACTGATCATGTCGCGATAGTTGTTCCTCGCCACTGACTTCTTCAACAAGGCACCCGACAAACCTTGCCTTCCAAGAGACCCAACAGTTCCGAATATCCAAGCCTTTCTCAGAGTTAGCGATCTAGGATTTTATCAGGTGGTATCAGAACCGACTCTGAACAAAAGGCTGAGCATTCATCAAACCCTAACTCTTTACTTTTGTCGGATTTTGATAATTGTCGCATAAACCCTAGATTACCGCATTGAACCTTAAGACTAAAAGTCAATTACCAACTGTGGGAACTGAAATTCTCTTTGTCGATCTCCGTTAGTTAGGGAAAATTAGAGAAACCCATATTTTCCTAAAGATCCCGGATTTATGTGAGTGAAACATAAATAAGATCAAAATACGACAATAAGTAATAAAAACACAATTTTAAGAATACAAAGAATGGAAAAGAGTTTCTTATTCGGAATCGTGTGAGCGTGTTACAATCAGGAGATAGTCTTGCCCATAAGAACTATTTGCTAGTATACTAGATCTAACAACGGAGACTTTGAATAACCTACATAAGTCGCAAATCACTAGAAAGAATGGAAAAATAATCTAAAGTCATAAGTATTTTGGTATGGAGAAATGAATATGTCTATGCTCTTCCTCTTCATCTCTCTTACATAGGCTTCAAGGTTTGTTCATCCTCTTTTTCCGTCTTTCATTCTTCCGCATAAATCTTCCTTTCTGAGTTTATTTTTCTGCAGAAATATTTCTTTTCCGAATTTCTTCCATTTCTTTAAGGCTTACGGGACAAGTTACGACCGTCATTGCGCTTGGGCCAAATCCTCGTCTAGAATCATAATTGGGCCATTATTATGAATTAGGCCTCGTTGGGTCATTTTACATTTAGGAGATTTTTTATATTCTTATCAGAGAACTGGCCTTTCGTACGATGATATGATAGAAACCTTGCGAAGCGATAATAACGACCGTATAAGTGAGATAATGTTGGCATTTAAGTTAGCGGTTATTGATTCATACGACTGATAGATACATACACATCCTTATGACCATTCCGAAGAATGACGTTTTTAATTGTATAGTTAAGATACTCGTCGGTGTTTCGGCTAACCATTATCGTTTTATACTACTAATTTGATACAAAAAAATTTCAAGATTCTTTGGAAAGTCGTTGAATATAATCGTATAGATAAGATAACTTTGGTGTTTTAGATTATCGAAGCCGTTTATATGATTAATTCAAGACTTATACGAGAGGACTGAGTTTTACAATTTTCATTGCAAAATTCAAACGGAAACTCGGAATGATACTGAACGAGAGATGGGAGGTTCAAGATGAAGTCAGCTCGTCTTTTGGCGAGCTGAACATGCATTGTCCAGATTGCCAACTGGTGAGCTAAACATGTCTGGTTCAGCTCACGAGTTGGCAATCTGAACTAGTGTTGTTCAACTTGCAAACCGGCAAGCTGAAATTGCGTAATTCAACTTGCCAGTTGGTGAGCTGAACATCCGTTGTTCAGCGTATATGTTTTCGACTGTCCATAATAGTATTCGGAACTAAAGAATTTGTCCGAATGTTTCGATTTACTTGTTGTTGTTCTGAAACATATCTATCAAGGTCTTTCATATTCCTCAGACATTAACTTTGAATATGTTCGCTTTTTACCCCAACATTGGACGTAAGCAGATTATCTTACCTCGTTAAAACCTTAGTGATAGGAACCCAGTGGGACTAAACCTGCTCGACAAAAGACAAAAGAGTACATAGATAATCGCTTACTTATTAAACAACGTTCATCCGGTTCCTCCGAAATATATTCCTTACGATCTCTTGGAAGTATCATGGCTTTAGTTAGTTTGTTCTGTTGATCGACTGGTGTGCTTTGGTGTTCAGATCAACAGTTGTGAGGCATCGATTTTTTCGTGACCATTTTTTCCCTCAAAAGTTAGTCCCCCAGTTCGCAAGAATCATTGGAATGTTCTTGTAAGGTATTAAGTTAGGCAAGTTTGGCAAGTTTTCCGAAATCGATGGCG
Organism: Iberis pinnata; assembly: GCA_900406425.1. Classification (NCBI taxonomy): domain Eukaryota; kingdom Viridiplantae; phylum Streptophyta; class Magnoliopsida; order Brassicales; family Brassicaceae; genus Iberis; species Iberis pinnata. The sequence goes on from OVBE01000282.1 coordinate 23,791, forward strand.
CAAAAGTCAGAAGGTGAATAGTAAAAAAAAACTTCCTTATAATTGTGAGAACTTACTTTTTCAAACTTCACTCATCCACTTTCTAAGAAATTTCCAAACATAATAAATCTTTACTCTCTCAGTCTTTTGTTATTTTCTCAGGCTATGAATGGTAACAGTGGATCAAGCGGTGCGGGTAAAAATAATTAGCAGGACGGTGCGGTAGAACTACAGTTTTTACAAAAAGCCGGACAAGTGCGGTACGTAAAAAAATAAGCAGTGCAAAATTATTTTGAATGGCAACAAAGATAAACGGTGCATAATTTTTTTTCTTACAAAATTACATTGGTAAAAATAATAATTGAAATATTTAAAATAACATAAGTAAGAAAATATGAACATAATATAAAACCGCAGAGTTTTTATTATTGTTACACTACAAATGAAGTTTTTATTCCAAGATAATAAAAAACGCACTTGTCAAATCAAATTTGTTTTATAAAACACAAAAACAATTTCCACTGTGTTAATTGGTTGAATGGCAACATATTTATTGGGCCCACAATGATTCTATAAAACTGCCCCGCTAACTCAAAATTCAGGGCCTCAATTTAATTACGAATTCAAACATGGGAGTTGTTTCGAATGCGTTGCCGTTGATTTTTTTTCACCAAAAGCTTACAATTTCAAGATGGGGGTGTTGTGTCCAAGATCGAATTTTTGAGACATTCAATCTATTCGGAAGAGATAAACGTGTATTAGCGTGTAGCATGTGGCATGGAGGCTGCACTTCCTAAGAGATTGCATGGCGTCCTTCTTGATCACCATTTGGGTATTTTTCGGAGTCCCAAAAGAAGTCATGTTTCTCTTGTATAAACACATGGTATATGCTTGTTCCTCACCTCCCGGTTAGTTTACTTGCTAAGAGGAGCACATGTTGTATTGCTGACTAGGGTTTCCCATTCCAGGAGTCGTAGTCGAATTTTTGGGTTGATGTCACAGCCAGACCTCCATCATCTCATTGGTGTTTTGGTCCTGAGCTACGAGTAAGGGATGGATCTGGATGTCGATTATTTAACAATGTTCCTTCACCCGAGGAGTTTGGGTAAGTCGCTCTAGTATTACCTGGCTCCATAGAGAAATATGACGGTCATTCAATTGTTCCAACACAACCTTCATAATTAGAGGCATGTATCTCACTTTTTAGATGGAGATAATGTTTGACGGGTACCGCGATCGGATATTTTAGTTTCTTGTTTGCCGTTCTCTATTCTATGCGTCTTATTTTTTTGTTAGAGATCTTCTTAGAGGCGGTCCGCTTAATTGGGGTCATTTCTCTTTGGAACAATTTTACATTGCGGTTGCTTATCACAACGCCCGAGCCCATCCGGACATTGTCGCAGAAGAAGAGGAAAAAGAACCAGTGACAGAGAACATTACTCTATACAAGATGCCTCCCGCGAGGGATAGGGATAGGTCTCCAAGGAACGAGGGCGCTGACTTTGATGTTGGTAGTTCTGCCCAAGCTAGGGAGGATCACCTCCCGGGGTGTGTTTAAATGACCTTGATGGTCTGAGTAAACTCTTAATACCATCATTTGGAGGCGATTATTTCAACTTTCCGGGAATTACGCCAACCCAACCTTCTTCTGCAGAAGGGTTCGTGAGTTCGAAGTAGTACAGTGAGGCATAGCGCTTGTGTATGGGGGTTAGTCTTTCGCTTATCCGATTTCATTTTCTTCGTATGAATTTTTTTGCTGATTTTCCAGAGGTTTTTTGGCAGGCGTTTCATACAGTGGAGGTATCTCTTAGGGAGGGTGATCTGGAAGTTCAATCGGCACGTTTTAAGGCTGAGAGACTCGAGGAGGAGAACTTTCGTTTGAGGATAGAGATTGAAGAGTTGGCGCTGAAGCAAGCGTCCAGATTTTCCGTGTAATTAGAAGCGATAAGCGCAAGGTTTCCTCGGTCGTGGCAGACTCTTCGGATCGATTTGTAGAAAGTTTTGAATGGTTAGAGCATGCACCGAACCCTTGGGGATTATCGCGAATGTCATGGTTCCGTGGGCACCTTAATCGTACTATGTATCCTGATTACTTGTACAACATTGAGATACAAATATGTCTAGGTACATGGATAAGTGCAAAAATTTGGAGTCTCAGATCCCTCCGATCAAAGCGGAGATTTGGGAATGCTGGGCTTCGATCCCTGTTTCTCCAGATTCAGAGGAAGCTGGGAGTACAACACATGGTGAAGCAGAGGCAGTGGACCATGATCCGAGATAGTTTGGTGGATCGTGTTCTAGCCATTTCGATTTCAACCTGTGAGAAGTCTGGGTTCCCACAAAGGGAGTATACTCCCTGTTTTGTTCATGATTCTGGCCGAGTATGGCCGTTTTTAGTTTAGTAGGATCGGACTTAGGTGACTCTGAATCCCTGATGCTTTGCGGCTTTTTTAGAATTACATTATGTGAATATATGATTAATTTTTGAGACAACATTACGAGTAGTCACTTCGTATCCCATTTTCTAATTATCGCTTCGTCCACTTCTGTGTTTCAGATGCGAGTTTTTGAAGAGTCTATCTTGGGAATAATATGGACTTACGTATATTGGCGGTGAGACAAAGTTAGGGATCTGGTATCGGTTAGATACTATGTCTAGAGATGTTAGATACCAGTGTGTTGGGTTTATGGCAAGACCTAGATTTACTCTTTGTTTCAGGGTGTGTGGTGACTATAGCGCTTTTATCCTTGTGTCGAATGTCTGAGTACTGATCTTACGAAAGTTTATTTGACAAGTTCGTTCGTCAGGGTCAATCGACAAGTTCTATATAAGAGTGAGTGTTTGCTCGTTTTGGTTTTGGAGTTTGTGATTTTTATGTTCGTACGAGTTGGGAAGTTTATTTTCGGAAGTTCAAGACGTCTCGCTTTTTCTGAAAGTTCTTTTTTCGCTCGAAGGTTTTTTGTTCAGAATGTGTTCAAGAGATGTTCATGCGATTCGTTGAAGGGCATGTCCGTCTTTGTGAATGAGGAAAACACTTAGTTGAATTTTTTTTTAGGAGCATTGTTCGTATGATTAGAGTTTCAGTGTTATACGAGGTTTTTCGCTATTATTTGAACGTCTTTTAATCGAATATGCTTGAGATGTAAAGAAATAACATAAATTTCTAAGTAAAGATGCGTTTTTTCTTATTTCGAAAAAGTTTCAGAAATATCGAGTACAAAAACATGTATATTATAAAATATGGATGTAAACGAGTATATGTATACGTACCCACTCCCCCTCCCCCATTTTTTGAGAGGGGGACAACTGCACCTTTTTCATGGAAAATTGCCTACCTACCCTTTATAGAGATCAAGCCGTCTCGTAGTTTGTTTCCTCGAGTGGTTTACTTGCTTGAAAATGTTACATCGTCCGTTTTAGCTACAGTGGATGCGATGTTATGTCCGAGATGTTGGGCTCGGTGGTTTGATTACCTTCTGTGGGTTGAGCTGTTTCTCGAATTAACGAATATGGTTTGTCTTTAATCGAAGTGTTTTCATGTTTTTCAGAAGCATTTTTTGTTAGCGGATGTGTTGTCTTCACTCGTTTGTGTCCGATCACTGGTGTCGTTGCAACCTGTTTTAGTTTATTCTCAACTAAGAAGTAGAGTCTTGCCTGTTTTTGACATCTCCTGATTGTCGATATTCCATGGGGCATCAGTTATTGGTTGCCAATATGGTAAGTTGATAGGACCGCCTTCATGGAGTTTATCCAAGGCATTATGACGATCACATTATAGATGGCAAGATGGTCAACTACCATGAAGTCTACGAATTTAGTTACTTCTTTTGCCACCGTCAGATATTGAATTGATCCGAGAGTCATGGTCTGCCGAAGAAAACAGTGAGTAGTTTTTGCATGGGCGTAAATTTGGAAAATTTGATTCCCATCCTGTTTAACATATCGCGGATGATCACATTTACTATACTTTATGTATCGATGATGACTCTTGAAACCTCCAGGTCTTTTATGACGTGATCGATTACAAGAGGGTCGTTGTGAGGGGTATCAATTCGGAAAGCTTCGCTTTCTCAAAAATAATCGCATTATTTGGCAAATCCAAAGATGTGAAGAAAAGGTCATCGGCCAGTTGATACTCGATCCATATTTGCGATGATACGCTTTTATTGCGGAGAAGCTGTCTTGAAAGTATTACGATCCTCCGATAATCATGTTTACTCGGCGATGATTGATGTTGCTGCCTTTGTCTGCATACTCTCTTATGCGCTTTTATTGCGGTACTTGATCGGACCTAGGCTGTTGATCAGTTTCTCTGATAAGATCTTTTCCACTGGATACTTTCGACATCTCTCCAGCAAGTTGTTTTCCAGTTAGCCTCGCTCTGAGAACTTTGCAGTTTTTCGTGAAGTGACCTTTTGTTTGGTGGAACTCGCATAAGATGTTTTTGTTGTATGAGATGTTCCGAGTCCAGGTGTTGCACTCCATGAAGGGCCTCTCCCTCGTGATTGACGTATTTGTTGTTGCAAGGTTTTTCCTTTTTTGACTTCTTCTTGGAGGGAGCATCCTTCCCGGAGAGTTGTCGGAAATTTCCGATGGATTTTTGTTTTAATCGAGAGAACCATTTGAGAGACGCTACCGAGAGGTGTTCCAAGAAGAGGAGGCATAATCCTATGTCTTTTTCACCCTCCTTAAGTTTGGACCTCGCAATCGCGATAATAAAGGTTTGTAGATGGGCTTTTGGATCGGTAGTTCCATCATACATAGAGATTTTAATTTTTCTGGGCTCAGAGATTCGAGTCCTTGTTATACGTGCTATAAATGTAATTTTCTAGGAAACCTCAAGAAGTCAGTCGATCTTTGGTGCCCCACTAGTAACGTGATGAATTTGTGATTTTACTGCCTAGACTTGTGTAGCAGTTTTTGCGATGTATTCTCAAACTGGAAGATGTTTTCTTCTTTTTTCATGGGTTTGTCAAACTGGTGATCTTTCCGAGCCGAGCGGATGCTTCTCTCCTTAGGTGCGCATCCTCGTCTTCATCTGAAGAATCGGACTGTTCATTGGATTCCAAGTTAAGTCGCTCGGTGTCGTTCTCTTTCGTTTCCCTGTCTAAAAGTGGAAGCTTGTTGATGTTTTCCAACGTCGCGTTAGGGGTGATTTCATCAAGATTTTTTCCGACGTTCCCTTTTTCGTGTTTTGCGCCCTTTCGAATGGGGTTCTGAAATCGAGCCTTCTTCCTTGGAACTTGGTAGTTCTGCGTGGAAATATGGTTATGGTTCTTGCGGCCAAGGTTTCGACTTGCTTAGAATGAAAGTTGGTTTGCTTATCTTGTTCTTCCAACTTCTTATCGAGAGTCGAGAACATTTTCTTAATCTCCATAAATGCTGCAGCATTTGCCTCGGTGTTGACTATGGTAATGTTCGTCGGTGGAGTGTTATCAACATATTCATTTGGTTGGGAACCGTCACGAAATGGTTGGTAGTTTTGATTTTTAGTAGCCATGTCTAAACTTGTGATTTAAGGTCAAAGAAATCGCGTGTCCCCCCTCCTTCTAGTGCCAATCTGTGGGAACCGAAATTCGCACTATCGATCTCTGTTAGTTAGGGAAAATCAGAGAAAACCAGATTTTCCCAGAGATCCCGGATGTTTGTGAGTAAAACATAAATAAGATGTGAATACGAGAATAAGTAATAAAAACATGAGTTTAAGGATACGAAGAGGGAAAAAGATTTTCTTATTCTAAATCGTGTGAGCGTGTTACAATAAGGTAATAAGCTCGTCCTTAAAAACTGTCGGCGACTATCCTAAATCTAAAAATAGAGACTTTGATTAACCTAATTGAGTCGCAGCTCACTAGTAAGATCGAAAAATAATCTAAAGCCCTAAGTATTTCGGTATGGAGAAATGTTCTGTTTCAAGTTTCAAGTGTAGGCTTCAAGGTTGGCTAGTTGGCGAGATGAATATGTGCAAGGAATTAATCTCAATAGTTGGCAAGATGAATTGGAGGCATTCATCTCGCCGACTGGCAAGATGAATCTCGACAAGGAATTCATCTCGCCAAATGGCAAGATGAATCCGCGCAAGGAATTCATCTCGCCAGTTGGCTAGATGAATCGGAAACATTCATCTCGTCAGCTGGCGAGATGAATCTGTGCAAGAATTCATAGTGGGCGAGATTATTCAAAATCATTCGTCGCCAACTGGCAATGTGAATCACGTACACACTTTGGGTGAATTGTCTCTCGTTTTGTATCGTTCCAAGTTTTGGTTGGAGTTTTACAATAAAACTCGTAAAACCTATTATTTTTGTACGATGATGTTCTGCAACCCGCTAAAGAATCATAAAATCATTATGTATTGCTCAATCGTGTGAAATAATGATGGTTAACTTAAACGCCGATGTTATCTCACTTATGTGATCGAAATAAACTTTATGTGAAGGTTTCAATCGTATTATCACGTGAAAGCTTGTTTTCTCAACAAGATTCATAAAAATCTCCTAAACCGAAAGATGGTCCAACCAGGCCGAAAAAACGATAACAGCCCACTTATGATTCCAGGTGGGAATCCAGCCCAATCACAATGATAGTCAAAGCTTATCCTACAAGCCAATTAAAAATGGAAGAAATCTATAAAAGGAAGATTTCCGCAGAAGAATCAATCAAGAAAGGAAGATTTCCACGAAGAAACGGAAGATGTAAAAGGAAGATGGATCAATCTTGAAGCCTATATAAGAGACATGAAGAGAAGAGGCACATTCACGTGAAATTCTACACACTGAAATACTTAGGGCTTTAGACCGTTTTTCCACTTTTACTAGTCTTAGTTGTTTGTACTACAGAATTCGCCAGTAGCTCCCGTAGCCAAGGCTTATCACATGATGTAATGCGCTCATACGCAGATTCGGAATAACACTACTTTTTTGCTCTTTTTGATCTTAAATTCATATTTTTATTTAATTATTATCGTGTTCTGATCTTTCCGCGTTTGAATCACAGAAATCCGAGATCTCTGGAAAGTTAGAGCACTCTCTGATTTGCCGTAACTAATGGAAATCGCCAGTGCAAATTTCGGTTCCCATAGTTGGGCGCAATAAAAAAGGGAACACGTGATTTCTTTAACATCAAACCACATATAATTCACAAAAGGTATGTCTTATTCAACAAAAAGTTATATAATCTCTTTCAAGGATAAGGAAACTACCGTTCAGGTCAACCCTCATAACGATTTCCTCGTTATCGAATTAATAATACAATATATCGATGTCGCAAGGGTGTTAATCAACACCGGATGCTCAAAGAATATTACCTTCCAAGACACTCTTGAAAGAATGAAGATTGAACTCTCTGACATATCAAAGTATCCTAACCCGCTAGTAGGGTTCTTCGGAGACACCACAATGACCCTCGGCTCGATTGACCTCACGGTTAGAGCTGGGAACACACAAAAAATGTAGAGTTTCTGGTCGTGGACCGCCCCACTTACTAGAACGTGTTTATGGGTGTCCCACGGTTGAACTCTATGCAAGTTATAGCATCAACATACCACTAAACTCTCAAATTCCTTACTCCTTTCGAAATCGAATCGATACAAGGAAATCAGAGGATATCCCATGTATACCTTGCCGCATAAGCGCAACGGCAGAAACCCGTGCTGAAAACAAGAGGCAAAAATGCTCCATCCAAATTCCCCAGAACAAGATCAAACGGAGGTTTTCTGGCAATTGCGGAAAGCAGAGATTTTAGAGGGGAAACGAAAACCAACCTGCGAACCCGTCATCTAAGTCTTCTTAGACGAAAATTTCCCCAAGCATTTCATTGAAGTCAGTGCTAACCTCTGCGATCCCATTAAAATTCAACTCATAGCTTTCTTAAAAAAGAACCTCCGTACGTTACCTGGGCCGCAGAAGACATGCCAGGAATCAACATCAACATAACTTGCCATGAACTTAACGTCGACCCAACATTCAAACCCATCACACAGAAAAGGCGGAGATTGGGTCCCGAATGTGCCACTGCTATTAACAACAAGGTCGAAAAACTCCTCATAGTTGGGTCTATAAGGGAGGTCAGATACCCTGATTGGCTCACGAATCCCGTAGTGGTTAAGAATAAAAACAGAAAGTGGCAGGTCTGCATTAACTTCACTAACCATAATAAAGCAAGTCTGAAGGATAGTTTCCCATTGCCACATATTGACCGTCTGGTAGAAGCCACTGCGGGGAACAAGCTGTTATCATTCATGGACACCTTCTCGGGCTAGAATCAAATCATGACGAATCCGACGTCCATGAGAAAATTGCTTTCATCATCGACTGCAATACCTACTACTACAAAGTGATGCCCTTTGGCCTAAAAAATGCCGGTGCAACTTATCAACGACTTGTCAATCATATGTTTTTCGAAGAGCTCAGAAAGACAATGGAAGTATACATTGACGACGTGCTTGTTAAGTCCCTCGAAGAACATAACCATGTCGCTGGTCTACAGAGATTTTTAGAAAAAATAAACCATCATAACATGAAACTTAACCTAGCAAAATTCATATTCGCTGTGGCGTCAGGGGAGTTCCTCAGATATCTCGTCAAATACCAAGGGATCAAAACTAACCCAAAACATATCACTGTGCTGATAGAAATGGCTTACCCAAAAAACAAACCATTGGTGCAGAGGTAAACCAGCGGGACCGGTGCGCTTAACCGTTTCATCTCATGATCGACGAAAAAATGCCTCCTTTTCTATGACATTATGAAAGGAAATAAAAAGTTACAATGGTTAGACCAATGTGAGAAAGCCTTTCAACAAGTAAAGCACTACATGACCACACCCCCAATCCTCGCGAAACTAGTCAACGGCAAACCCCTATTCATGTACATCGCGGTGTCGACAACATCCATAAGCGGTGTCCATAATAGAGAAAAATGCGGCAAGAAAAAGCCAATCTTTTATGTAAGTAAAACCCTAGTAGATGCCGAGACACAATACCTGCTTATGGAAAAATTGGCACTCGCCATAGTTGATTTTGGCATAGAAACTAAGGCCATATTTCTAGTCACATACAATAATTGTCCTCACATCGTTCCCATTGCAGACAATCATGCACAACCTCAGTCAGGGGCAGTCGAGTTAAGAGAATACAATGTTGAATATCGGACAAAGACTTGTACAAAATCGCGAGTCCTTGCCGATTTCCGGGTAGACCTCCCAATGGAAAGCATGACAAACCAGGAACCAAACTAGGTCTAGACCCTCCACTTGGATGGGTCTTCGTCCAAACAAGGTTCAGGAGTTGGGATCCGACTCACGTCACCGACCGGAGAAATACTAGAAAATCACTTTGTCTCATGTTCCACACGTCGAATAACGAAGCTGAGAACGAATCGCTTATCGCCGGATTACGATTAGCCCATGGACTCAAAATACGGAATATCCACGATATTGCGACTCAAATTTTTTACCGAGCCAATTTAGCAGAGAGTAGGAGGCTAGAGACGAAAGGATGGAATCTAATTGCAACTCATTCATAATCTTTCCGAAGGCTTTAACCAATTTGGCCTCACACGAATACCTCGCTTAGAGAACGTACAAGCTGACTCCTTGGCAGCTCTAGCTTTGAGTCATCCCCGTAGAGTTTATCAAACACCCAAGCATTGGTCCCCATATCGTCATAAATCTGATCCGATCATCGGACGAAGGCATCACAAAACATATTAACAAAAATAAGATTCGGAACAATCCAAATACGGGTGCGATAAACCGTGGATGCATGAGATTCAAGCATACATAGCCGAAGGTACCCTCCCTGAGGAGAAATGGACCGCTCAAAAAATCAAAATTCATGTCGCTCAATATGCCTTAGTATACAGAGAAATTTACAAACAAAGTTTTTCCGGACCTCTCATAACCTACATAGAAGAAAACAAATCATGGAAAGTCATGGAGGAGGTCCACTCTGGTTCATGCGGAAATCACTCTTATGTAAGATCCCTCGCAATCAAAATAAAACGACACGACAATCACTAGCCAACCATGTTCAAGGATTGCGTAAAATTTCCCATAAGTGTGAAAAATTCCAAAGGCACGCAACAACGATCCACCAACCAGCAGAATTCCTCTCTTCCATTTTGGTACCATACGCATTCATACGATGGGCAATGGATATTGTCAGACCCATGCACAAATCTAAAGTAAAACGCTTCCTACTATTCTTAACATATTTATTTTTAATATGGGTCGAAGCCGATTCGTACGCCAACATCAAAGACGCTCAATTCGAAAATTTTGTATGAAAGAATATCATATGCAGCCACGGATTCCCTTACAAAATTGTGACAGATAACAGGTCTTAGTTTATTTCAACGAGATTTAAGGCATTATGCAAAAAGTGGAAGATACGGCTAACCGAATCAACTCCAAGATACCCCCAGGGAAAGGGCCAAGAAGAAACCGTCAACAAGACCATATTATATGGGCTAAATAAACTCTTGGACACTAAGAAATGTCGATGGGCCGAAGAGCTCGAAGGAGTCCTATGTTCGCACTAAAGAACACCGAGAAGAGGAACATGAGAAACAAGTTTCTCTCTCTTTTATGGGTCAGAACGTATGATCCCCGCACAGGTCAATTTCCCGGGACTACGCATAAACTGCTCCTAGAGCAAGAAGAAACAAACAATGTAATGTTGCTAGATAATCTCTACCTCGTCAACGAATGCTGGGATCAGGCCCTCATACGAATCCAAAATTATTAACAATCGGCCACAAAATACTATAACTCAAACATACGAATTCACAGGTTCAAAGAAGGCGACCTAGTCCTACAAAAAGTCTTCCAAAAAACTGTAGAATGAAAAGCATGAAAATTGGTCGTAACGACATGATTCCAAGAACATGGAACGCAATGCACCTAAAAAAATACTCACTAAACAATGACATCCCAACAAACTGAACTACGAGACAACTTGATCCTCGGAAAGGACACGTTGGCAACTTTTCACAAGAAAATTACAGTTGTGCCTCTCTCTAAAAAAAGGATGAGAGGGTACGTATACGCATACTCGTATACTCCCATATTTTCTGAATATCCGCTCCATGTAATCGATATTTTCAAAACTTTTTTGCAATAAGAAAATCGCATCCTTCCTTAACAATTTTACACATCTTCTTATGATTTACATGTATCCAATAACACTCAAAAAATTCTAACAACAAAAATCATCGTATAACCCAAAAACGGAAATTATACGAAAACTTCTTTGAAGGAAAGCTTGAGCACTTTCTTCGCTCCCAAAGGCAAGCATTCCCTTTGAAAAATAACGGGAACATTCCCCAAACACATTCCAAAATGAAAAATATTTAAACTGAAAAAAACCTCCGGATAAAGCAAGACGTCACGAATTTCCGTAAACAAACTTCTGAATTTGTATGAACACACTCTACACAGACACCAAAACCGATACGAGCAAACATCCACTCCTATGTCGAACCCGTCGATTGGTCCTGATGGACTAACTAGTCATCTAACCTTTTGTAAGATTGGTTCTCACACACACGACACAAGGGTAAACAGCGCTATAAAACCAGAATTTTGGTCAGCACTTCTAACCGACTTAGAAATTTTCTTTGGAGAGATGCTCGGTTCCTGATCGATGCGAATCTATTACTGATTTCGATATCAAAACGAAATCAGGTTGAAATTGTAAACATGATACATAAGTCGGATATAGTCACCACACCCCTTAAAACCGAGAGTATACCTAGGTCTTGATCTAAACCCAGCACATTGGTCTCTGAAATCCCTAGACATAATTTTGGAAACTGATGTGTGATCCCTAAATTTGTCTATTCCCTTACATCCGCAAATTCATAAAACACGATACACCTTTTCGTAAAAAATCGCATCCGAAACAAATAAGCGGCTGTAGCGACCATCGGAGAACAAGATGTGAATTGACTACACACATTTATAACTCCAACTTAATATCATCAATGTAAGCCGAAAATGATTCATTAATGTAAAGCCACAACGCCAAAAAAAGGACCCAAAGCCACATGCAGCCACCCGGGTTATCATATTAAAACGGCCACACTAGGCCAAAATAAACGAACACAAATACTTAAAACATAAAAAAATTCCTCAATAGGACAACAACCTCATTCTTCATTCAGGATGAGGACCTCGTCCTCATTCGCTTTCACTACTAGAACCCTCCGTCGCGCCAGGCAGCTCGCTCGACTCGCGGTGGTTGACCCAACCATTTTCCATTGGACCATCAGTAGCCTATGAGATAACAATATCGGCAAAGCTTAGTTCGGCTCCAACCATCGGAACCGCATGACTCGATGGAGAAAACACAGTTGACACTTGACGCTGAAGATGACGTAACTCCATAGCCTTAGTCTTTCTAGCTTTCTTCTCCTTCAGCACATAGTTCAGCGTCTTTCCGAGATCCCTCTCGAGCCAGATGACCTAGGTTTGGAATTAAGACACTTCTGATGCGTCAGCACAATTGATCACCCTCAACTCCGCCTCCAACCACGACGATTTCTCTTCCGACTTTGCAAGCCTTTCTGTAAGGCGCTCCATCTCCGATCCGTAGGCGTTGAATATCCCGCCAATAAAAGACACAAGCTGCACAAGGGCAAAACAAGGATGAGAAAATAACAAATGTAGCAAGCACATAAAAACGAGCATACAAATCTTGGTATAATGCTGCGGTATTGTACTCGAATCCAAAGCCATTTTTAGCGAAGGTCCAGTATCGGCCGCTTTCACACTCTTCCTCTTTTCGGTTGCTCCAGAGGTAGGAAAAGACCTCTTACGCGCCCCAGGAGGAGCAACTGGGGTAGATCCAACCACATGCTGCCCCAAGATAAACTCCCTTTTAACGGGAGGAGGAGGAAGCATCGACTCCCCCCATGGTCAGAGCTTCCGATGAGGACTGGGTTTTCGAAGAACCCGTCAGAAGGATCACCCCGTGATCTAGGTTACGTTCAGCATCGAAGACTGCAACAGAATGGTAGAGTCAAGTCATTTTTTCTCGACGTTGCGACGAGACATCTTTTCTTGGACAGCAAGGAACCCATACACATGAGCGGGGATCGCCTCGCATATTGGAGAACCGGAAGAACCTCTCGGGAAAGTGCTGTCCAGGGCAGCACTATTATCTTTCTAGGGAGAAGTCATCTTATCTAAAGCTCTCAAAGTAGAAATTTGAGAAAAATAGGAATGAAAATGATGGTGGAATATCCATCTTTCAAAGAGAAGTTTTTCTACAATAAAATAAACATAAACTTTTTACGAAAACTTCTCAACTGTGGATCCCAATCAAAACATACGTCATTAGCTCGCAACATTCGACCCAAACCTTATGAGCTACGGGCTAACATTAGGGTCAAAAATAACACACTCGGGATCAATGTTCGAGAAATACAAAGCAATTTGAGCATTCATTACTAGCGCAATAAAAAAAAACTAAACCCTTGATACTTCTAAAAGATCTTAAACAATGATTCTGAAGAATCGAGCAACAATCATATAATCGCTAAGCGATCGTTATTGCACTTTTTTGTCCTTAGTCAAGAATGGATTTTCCCAATGGGTTTTCCTATCAGTAAGGTTTTAACGAGGCAAGATAGTTCACTTTCTTGAAATGAATATTCGAAGAGTATGGGAAACCCTGAAAGATACGCAATCTGCGGACAAACGTATTATCCTGAATATCATTTACGGACAGCATGGTCTGCTTAACTACAAACATTAAGTCATTTTTGGACATACGTTCATCTTGCCAACTCGCGATATGAATATGTACAAGGAATTCATCTCGCCAACTAGCAAGATGAATCGGAGACATTCATCTCGCCAACTAGCGAGATGAATATGTGCAAGGAATTGATCTTGCCAGTTGGCGAGATGAATGTCTGTGATTTATGTCGCCAACATTGGAGGATCTTCCAGAAGGCCCACACGTTATCCAACACCTCCCTAAGCCAAAATTAGAACAAGTTCTAACCGAAACCAGACTTAGGGCCGAGACATTATTTTCAACCAAAGAAGAAATCCAACTGGTTCAGATAGAGATGATCCCAGAGTTTAAAGACGTCAAGAATGCCAACACCGTAGAGAAGAACACATTGTTGTACATCGTATCTTCATAGATACTGACAATGAGTACTACGTTGAAAGAGAAGCTTCTGATCATAGTCGAGGAAGCACGATAAGAGCTAGAGGCCGAGAGCATGGACATCCAGCTTCAATAGATCAAGCACATCAAGATCAAGTTCCCATCTTTCCATGGAACAAATGATCTTGAAGCTTGCCTTGACTAGAAAAGGAAGATGGAATCTAACTTCTTGTGCCAATGTATTTACGAAGTAAAAAAAATGCAAGATTTGAGTGTCTGAATTCAGCGTCTATGCTCTACTTTTGTGGGAACAACTAGGCCTCATTAGGGATCGTCTCCATGAGCCACCAATATCATGATGGAACCAACTTCTTGTATAGATGAGAAAGAAGTTCATTCTGGCCTTCTACCAAAGAGAGATCCTCAGTAAACTAAGAAGATTAGCTCAAGGAACTAACTTTTTCTGTGACTACTATTAAGAATTGGAAACTATATTGATCGAACTGATCTAATAGAAGGAGAAGACATGGTGATGTCAAGGTTCGTAGGAGGACTCAACTGTGAGGTCCAAGATAAGCTAGATCTTCAAATCTATGAATTTATAGATGAGATGATGCACAAAGTCGAACTGATTGAAGCTCAAAACAAAAGGCGATGCACCAAGCCTAGTTTTGTGCAAAACGTATGTAAACCAAGAGACTTCTCCAAAAAAAAAGCTGGCTTACTCTAAAGACTCAAAGCCGACTACAATCATGACAAAAGAAGAAGTCCAAACCAAGTTGTGGAACATCCTTGAGCAACACTCCATGCTTTAGATGTCAATGAATGGGTCATTACTCCCAAAACTGCCTCAAGAAGTGTTCGAAAGTGAATCTGGCCAATAGGAAGAAGAAGAAGAAGAAGCAGTTGCTGTAGGAGACAATCTCTTCCATACCCGATGCTGCATTAAAGGAAAGGTATGTAGTCTCATCATTGATGGTGGCAGTTTCCCCAATGTCGTAAGTGAATTCATGGTTCAGAAGCTCAGTCTCAAAGCCATCCCACATCCAAGACCTTACAAGCTTCAATGGCTCAATGATGGAGGAGCCTTGACCATTACTCATCAAGTCAACATCACACTTGCCATCGGAAAATACAAAGATGAAGTCTTATGTGATGTTTCGCCAATGGGTTCAAACCATGTACATTTAGGCAGGCTGTGGTAATTTGACTGAAAGGTGATACATGACCACTACACCACCAAGCACTAATTTGAGCATAATGGCCGAAAGATCATACTCCTTCCTCTCTCGCCTAGTGAGATCTATCAAGATCAATTACAACTCAAGTTCAAGGACGAGAAGGAGAAATTGAAACCCCTAATCACCAACCTCTACATCAATTACAATGAAATTTCCAAACATCAAAACTCTTATTTTCCTATTCTTATGTTTGTATACAAGGAGTCCCTTGTAAGTACTAAAAATGCACAAGAGCTTCCTAGTGGTATATCTAAGCTTTTGCAAGAATATAATGATGTATTTCTAAAACAGATCCCATAGGGACTTCCACTTATCCGAGGAATAGAGCATCAGATCGATTTGGTGCCAAGGTCAGCTTTACCAAATAGGCCCGCTTATCGCACTAACATAGTGGAGACAAAGGAACTACAAAAGCAAGTAGAGGATCTGCTCGGTAAAGTCCGTATCAACAAAATTCTAAACCCATGCACCGTGCCCGTATTACTAGTGCCAAAGAAAGATGGTTCATGGAGGATATGTGTAGACTTCCGAGCCATCAACAACATCACTGTCAAGTACAAGCATCTAATCCCAATGCTCGATGATTTGCTAGAAGAATTGTGTAAATAAACTATCTACACAAAAATCAATCTCAAGAGTGGGTATCAAGGAAATGGGTCAACCTAGATCTAATGAAAGAATTGCACACAAAGGATCATCACCAAACTACATTAACCAAGAATGGTGAAGATGGGGTACTCAAGCAGTGATTTATTAGGGTATGAGATGATTGGGGACTCAAATAAGGTACTTAAGCATAAATAAACATTTGAGGATGTCAAAGAGTCAGAAACTAGAGTATTTGCAACAATTGAGGAAACCAGAAGCTTTCAGTGGACACTTAACTTGGAGAACCTGTCTATTACAAGGAATTCTGAAACCAGTGTGGGTCTAACTCTGACAATCTGTCCACTACAAACATTTATGGATCCAGTTTGAGCCTGACTCGGACAGCTAACCCATTACAGCACCCAACTTCAAGTACAACTTCTTCAGAATACTGGTTTGAGCCTAAATCCCCAACAATAAACCTCAAAAATGGGGATCAAGAATTCAAGAATGGTGATCGAGTGCTCCTACTAAACTCAAAACACAAGCTTTTTCCTAAGACATGGGAAATAAAAATGGTCAAGGGATTTTATAGTCAAGGAAATGCTACCTTGTGGAACAGTCACACTAGTTAGAAAGCTTGATAAGGAGTTTGTAGTGAAAAGTCAAGGAGCAAAACAAAACATAGGTGGTTTGATCATTATAGAAAGAAAAGCTGGTGAAGGAACCCCGGTTCTCCTTGGAGGACCGTCTGAAGGTTAAGTTTTAACAGGAAGTCACTCTTAGAGACTCTAAACAAGCTCACTTGAGAGAAATTTCCATATCTCTTTGATGAATTTCAGTACTTTTCTTCTGTTTGACAGGTTAGGTGGATTGCAATCAAGAAGCAGAGTGCATGAGCTGTTGACTTGGCCACTAACTCGAGTTGGTTAGCCACTATAGCAACTCGAGTCAAATTCAACCTCACTTACTTGCTCCTTCATTAAAAAATATATATGAGGTAACACTCCAATGTTCATTGTATATACATTGCATCTCTTTCTTTGTTTTGTATGTTTTGTATATTTTGGTCATATAGTCTCCTTTGAATTTATTACACAAAGGACTGGGTAATTTAAGTTTCGGGGACGGTTTAAAAAGTATTTGATGATGTTTGTTTGTTTTCTTATTTAAAATTTTGCATTATTGAGTCTGCATGCATCTAAGGCATAGAAAACTTATAATTTTTAAAATTATCTTAAAAGCAGAGTGTTCATGTAGTTGCATTTGCATTTTAGGATTGAATCAAGTTTTGTTTCATATAGGTTGATGGCATCTACATTGGGGACTAGGCTGATTATAACCTTGTAAATGTGCTGATTTATTATACAATCTCAGTGCCCTGATTATTAGTTGTCTAATGCATTTTAGTTAAGTGTGAAGTATGACTGAACCATGCTTTAATTGTGTAATTGCATAATCTTTTCTTGATTGAAGTATGTTGTGATATGATGCATATCCCTATCTATTTGAATTTGACTATTAATTATCATGTCTATACATTAGATTTCAACTCATGGATACTATATACATACTTAAATTTTCTTTTACCATTTTATCACTATAGCTAATCCAAGTAGTCATCACCATTAACTTAGATTTCTTTCAAGCCATGTATCTATCACTGAAAGTAAGGTCTTTTCTTGAATGAGCTTGGTAAAGTGTTAGGTTTGAGTTGACAAGAATGAAATTTCATGTAGTTTTAGTTAACGATTTTTGAACTAGGTAGGACTAGATATGACTAGGTGGGATTCTTTTTTGGGTATTGGGTTGATTACAAAATGAAAGAATATATTGAGAAAGGGAAAATAAATAGGAAAATGGTTAAGAATTATTAAATGATGATAGAAAAAGGATTTGGGTAGTGTAATGTAAAATGTAAGTATTGTGAAATAGAAAAGAAAAGAAAATGGAAAAAGCCTAGAATGTTTTAATATGTAAGTAAAAAAGAAAACCATAGGTGTTAATTTCATAAAGAATTCATTCCACTATAAATCATTAAAGGAAAAGAAACCTCTCCTAGAATAAGAAAAAGAGAAGAATAAAAAGGAAATAAGAACCATGAAGATAACTTTGAGCTATAAAGGGTAGAAATAGGATCTACTACTGGGTTTAGAGATATCATAGTTAATTGCCTCTATGTTTTTTTTTAGAAATCATTTGGGTTTAGAAAGCGTAGAACCATCATTTTTGACAAGGCTAAAAGTATGGGTTAAGTCGCGCACCAAGAAAGATGGATCACCAGATAATACAAATGATGAAGAAAAGTTTGTAAGTAGTATTGTATTTTTGAAATGGAGCATATTTTCCTTTAGTAATGGATTAATTATGTCAAATTTGTCAAGAAGGCGACTAAGATAATTGATCTTGATAATTAGACATGTTCAAAAAATAAGAAGATCAACTTTCTCAACTCTTAGGAGTTGATAATACTAGTAGGTTAGGGGTAATGGGTAGAGGGATGAGTATGACTAAGTTAGTCTGCTTACAAATAAGAAATAAGTATGGGTTCATGCGTGGCCAACTTACCGTTATTTATCTTGACAATACTAGTGTTGTGTGGTTTAAACTTTTATACGATCTTGTGAAGGCGTTCACTCCAATTCTTGAATAAGGATGGGTTCATGCGTGGCCAACTTACCGTTTTATTTCCGAAGATTATAAGGAATGATGGTTTCTTATACTAGTTGTTAGCATCAATTGGGTTTCCTTTCATTGATATAAAAACAACACAAACCCTTTTGTTATATTCTTTTGTACATGAAAAAAAACAGGTGGGATCCGTCATATACTTCGACAGTTTGGAAATATTTTAATATGGCGGGAAGAACTGTTTATAGAACCCACATGCATACATTGAAGAAGACTTGGGCGCTTTGTCAGTAGAAGCCCGAGTGGATGTTAACAAGAGTTTGGCTTGAACTAGTAGATTTGTTTGAGAAGTTTTGACCTGATAATTATGGATTTTATGTTTGTACATCACGTACTTTAATTATATTAAGCTTTTATAACTCAGCCGTATAAAAAACATGCACAAAAAACCAGCCATTTAGTAAGATAACTCAGTCGTAAAATAAAAAAACTCATTCGTAACATAAACATAACTAAGTCGTATAGTAAAAATATAACTCATACATGCACCAAAAAATGACCAGCCGTTTAGTAAGATATCTCTTCCTTGCAAGTTCGTCTAAGTATTCCCACCTCTTTGTATTTCACTATATTGAGAAATTTTTGTAACCGAGCCAAATTATTTCTTACTCCCTCTGTTTCTCAATACTTGATTTTCTAGATTTTATTTCTTGTTTCGAATTACTTGATTTTTGACTTTTTAATTATTTTTTTCTCTTTACAAAAATAATCAATCACACTTTTTGCCTAGAAATACATCTTTCTATAATTAATTAATAGTACAATAAATTGAAAAGTTAAGCTTAAGTATTGAAATTTGGAAAATATAGATAAAATGGGTCACAGAGAGAGAAATTAACAGCACTATCATTACTTTTTTTAATATGTGTTAGATTTTCTTACGCATCTATAATGTGTTTTGACAGGTGAATTGATGTCTTACTATGTTACCGATGTCAAACGCGCTATGACGTATCTTTGAAGCTGATGTGATATTACAAGGGAAATGATGATTTTAAATATTGGTTTCGAAAGGGGTTTTCGTTTAACTAAATAGACAAATTTAATCTAAAAATAACTCATTAAGAGTCTAACTAATTATGTTACCGAGGTACATGACCTCTTAATTATGTTATTGAGGTCAAACTGATAGGATTTGCGACTTAATTGTACCTCCAGTAGGGTTTTCACATAAAAGTCGCTAAACTGTACACAAATAAAGGTTTGATTGACGTTTTGTCAGTTAGATTTTTTTAAGTTTATTAAATAATAAAGGGTTTTTATGGATTCAACTTGTTCATACCGAATCTTTCTCCTTCACATAACTTTGTTACGATAACCTTTACCTCTCCGACCAAAAACATTTATGTTTCTTGTCGGTGTGAGAAACAAATCATGATTAGGGTTTTGATGAGAGTGAACTGGAGGAAGTTCTTGAGTAGACACAAGCCGATGATCATGATGACTAGGGTTTGGGTAATTAATATACCAAAAAGGATAATAATACATTAAGGTATGTGGAGAAGGAGGAGTCATGAGATCAGAGATGAAGTAAACATGCGATGTTAGATATCAAGAAAACACATTAACTATTTGTTTTTAAAACACATTAGAATATGTGAACAAATTAAAAGAGGAAACAGTATTAAACAAACGTCACGACTGAGTTATCCTACAGAAGGCCTTGTTTATCTTTCTGTATTTCTGAGATATGTTCTTTACTTGCCGACTGAGTTATGATTATTTTACATCTGAGTTATAATCATGTTATAACTTATTATACAACTAAGTTATAACTTATAACTCGTTAGTAAGTGGAAAGTGAGATGTCTGATGGTTTACAACAAAAGTTGTTTACAATCAACCAGAATCGATTCTCAACCAAGGACTTTTAGAACTCTTAAAGAAACCTTACGTGTCAATTATAAATTGGTGTTTTTTAAAAAAAATAATTTTTTCACTCTCTCTATCTCTCTCTGCGAGTACAACCACCAATACTCTTTTCCTTCACTTCTACCAATGGAATGGAAGTTTATTCAATTGAGTTTATAAGTATCTAATGGATATAACCAAGAACAAATAATAATATAAAATGTTAAAATATCTCACAATAAGTTCTCCTGATGGAGATTCCCTAAATCATCTTAAACTAGAACCATTTCTAATGTCTATCTCCTCCTTTTTCCATATTTATTAGTATTATATTGTTAAGAAACTATTAAAAACCCATTGTTGGAGATGCTCTTAAGATTCATTGATGGAGGTGCTAAATGGGTTTCTAGCATTAGACATACTCTAAACTTTATCTATAGTGAACCCAACCACCTTCAAAACTAAACCCTTATAGCTTCTACTTTTTTTCCTTTATCGAATCCTCATGAGAACGACGGTAAAGCGAGAACCAGAAAAAGCAAGGAGAGAATCCGAGGAGTCAGAACAGTTAAGGTCTGTGTAAAATGAGAAAGAGAAGCAGAATAAGAGCGTCGCTGGTTCCGTCCCAATGGACGAGCATCCGACTCAGGAAGAACAGGGAATTTCTGAGTGGAGGGTTCTCAGATCTCTATATCTCGCACTAATCAACAAAATTAGCGGTTCACACATAAGCTTTCCTCACTTTCTTATTCCATATCCTCTATGTTCATTTGCTGATTTATCCTATTTGGTTTTAATTTTTGTAGAGTCTAAAGATGATTTCACGATAATCAATTCAGACAAATTCTCCCAATATTTAAGCAAATTTGAGAAGCTGCACCAGAAAGTTAATCTCCTGCTTCATCATTGTCACTTTGATAGATCCATTGTTCTGAGTTTTATGAGTCGAATTAAGTAGGAACTCGAAACACGTAACTTGTTGTATTACTAATGAAAAAGCCACTTCTGTTTCGCTGAAAAAGACCTTTGCTTGGAGTTCAGAAGTCTAGGGAACAAATTGCGTATGCAGAGTCACTTCTTGATTTAGAAAACACAATTGTGTCGTCAATGAAATCTCAGTCTGCTCATGGTGTTTCTCCAGCTGAGTTTGTCAATGCTTTGATGAAATATTTTAATCAACCTTCTTTAGGGATGGATGTTGATGAAACTGCCCAAGCATCGATAAAGTGGAAGCATCTTGGATTTGTTGTCTGCTCTACATCTTTTGTATCATGTGGTTGTTCCACCATGTGAGTTTTCAGGATAAACACTTTGCCTTGACTTGCTTTGCTACACATTTTATCATGTTCGAGTTATAAACGAAAGTTTTTTTGTTTTGCGATCAGGGTGGGACCTATGGTCACTGAATTGAAGCAAAGGAACATGGTAGTCTACAAAAAATGTACAAAGCCTGGTGATGTCGTTCGTCCAGATGAGGTAAAGAATGTTTTTAAGGCCTCATTTTGTTTGAGTTTATGAGCAATATCGAATTGTTTAGTTGTAAAACGAACAAACTTAAAAGTCGAATCTCTCATCTGCTGCTATTGTTGTGCTGTGAAATATGATGCATGGCCTTCTCTGAACTTGTCGAATGTTATTTAGTTCACATATAGGTGTACTAAATCCTTATTTGATTTCTTGTCATAACCAACAGGTAGATGGCAAACAATCAGAAGAGAAAATTGATACATAACATGGCTGTAATGTTAATATCCTACGACGAAAGAAGCGTGTGAGTCTTGAGGATTTGGTGCTTAATAGAAGATCATTTGCACAAACTGTGGAGAATGTATTTGCTTTATCTTTCTTTTCCAAAGACGGAGGAGTTGAGATCATTGTCGATAAGAGCGGTTCTCATTTTGTCTGTAAAATTCACATTTCCATCCTCTTCTCTCTTAATTTGTCTTCAGTGCCGAGAAACACACCCGCTACAAACTTGGTGATGTCTGGGGAAGTCAATTATAATCATGTTTTGTTAAGATTCTATTTCAAAGACTGTAAGTAATCAAAGATTCTCACTCGTTTTTTACATATTTCCTGGAGATTTCTTGTTTTTGTAACAATGAGATATGTCAACAGCTGATGCCTGAAATGGTGCCAATGGGAGAAGAGCTAATGCCGCCCAGAGAAACTGCTATGGATTCATTTTCTGGTCCTTCAGCATCAGCAGAGTTTATACAACAAGATTCTTATACAACACCCATAAGAAAAAAATCGAGAAATCGATGTTTGGTTGTACAAGATACTCCTGACATTGAGCGCAATGGAACTCGAAGGAAAAGTAAGCGGAGACTCACTTAATGTCTTGTTTATGGTTGTTTTGTTCATAGAAGGATTTTAGCATTAAGTGGCTTTGTTTTCTCCTCTTAAAGGGAGCCACTAAAGCCTCTTTGGTTTCTCTTTTCTCATTTATCTACTCAGAAGAGACATTAAGATAATGATAATATCACATAGCTAAAGTTTTATTTTAGAGCTCAACCGTGTTTTACACGGTAATATATGGTACGGCTGGGTTATACTTAGTTGGTTAAACAATCATAAACGAAATTTACGGCTGAGTTAACTTACATAAGGATTGGTTTTTCTTTGTTGATTTCTTAGTAAACGATAATATTAAAATAACTAATGATAATTACGCAGTTATTGTGATGTCTTTTTACGTTCTTACCTCGGTAAAGTAATAAGCATCATTACACGCCTCGTAAAATCAAATTTTCCGTGGCAGAGAGAGAGACTGACTTTACCGTCCCGTCATAGCTGCTTAATACTCTGACATAATAAGCATAGGGTTTGACCTCGAAAACGTATTATCCCATCATAGTTGCGTAGTACTAGTAAGACATCATTTGTCTCGGTTATAACAATTATCATTTGGCTGGGTTATTATTACTCCTTCCGTTTCATATTATTAGTTTTTTTGCTAAAAAGCGCGCATATTAAGAAAATTTTTTGTTTTTCTACATTCTTTTTACTTTTTCACTTTTTTGTCTCTACATTAATTTAGAGCAATGATTATTATGGATTAAAGAAAAATTGAAAATGGTTTTAAACAAAGAATAAATTAATTGAATTAATTTTATTTTAACTTTCCAAGTAAAAGTTTTACTTTTTGCCTTGGTTTTTTGAAAACAACTTATATTATAAAACAAAATAAACACTTCAAAACAACTAAAAATATAAAACAGAGGCAGTATTGTTTTATAATAAACAAAATGGCTAAGTTATTTTTATTGAGTGCCTGAGTTTTAAAATTCAAAATATACGAAATGGTTGAGTTACATCAAGTTGATTATTCTTTATAGGAAGCTGTGATTTTTCATCTCTACTTGTACAACTTAGTTATTTTTCCTGTACGACTTAGTTGTAAGTAGTTTTGTAAGATATTAATTGCAAAATTGCTGCTTCTGGGTATGGTTGAGTTACCATCTTGCAACGACCCATCTCTGTTTTTGTTACTTGGCCGAATGAGGTTTAATTCTACACTTAGCAAATTTCATGCGATTTTAGCAATTTTTTCATAGTTTTTAATTAAAATATGCACATTTTTTATCGAGAGATTCAAACAGTTCCGATACTTCCATCTCCAACCCATTACTCTATTTTCCACTCTATTATAGAGTGACTCTAAAATAGAGTTGGGTTTTGCTCCAACCCATCACTCTATTTTTTACTCTGTAATAGAATATTCCAAATCTAACATTAAAATTACTTGTCAATTAAATCTTAGATTTGTAAAATTTTCAAAATGATCCCAACTATTTTAATTTTTTTACAAAAATAATTAACTTTCATAATATTATTTAATTAAAACATGTATATTACATCACAAAATAATAATAAATAACAAATTTTTTATTCAATTTTTATTATTTGTAAATTTCTCTCACACATGAGCAATTAAAACATTTTAAAAATATATTTTATGTAGTTTTTATTATAAATTTGTAAGTTTAAATTATTGTGCTTATTATAATTTATAACTATTAAATTATTAATTTTTTTATTTATTTTAATTAACTAAAAATGAAAATATTAATTTAGTTAGTAAAAATATGAAAGATAAAATAAATAAAGGACCACTTTAAAATTAAAATAGTTTCACTCTATAATAGAGTGGAAAATAGAGATGGATTGGAGAAGATTTCACTCTAAAATAGAGTTTTGCTCTATAATAGAGTTGGATTGGAGATGCTATAATACATTGTATAAAACTACCCAATCAATCGTCCCAACTCCGTAAAAAAATCCACCATCCTGCCTTCCTTACCTCTGATTCTGCATGCTGTCTCATTCCTTAGCGACAATAGCGAGAAGACAAAGACTATCACTCACTTTGGCTGTGATTAGTATTCTCCTTCGTCACCAATACATTTTTATATACTCCGTCAGCCAAGAGGTCTGCCATATTCACCCGTAAACCTTGAGTATTTCCATCGTTTATCCCATCGAAAACTACCCCAAGCGCTAGACATTCGACAAACTTTAATGAATACACCCCCACAATCACCGCTTTGTGTATTCTGCGGAACATTGTCGCCTTTCTTCCTTCCTCATGTAAACTGTCTCCATGAAGGTTTTCGTAGATCATGAGGAACAAACGCGTTCATCATCGCTGGGATCATATGCATTAGCGGTCTAAATTCCTCTACCACTCTCTTATCACCTTCGGTTGTTACATCTCCCATGATTGGGTTGTAGATATCAATCTTACCCAAATGCAGATTAGCATGATACGCCACCCAATGATTTCCTCTGACATTATGTACTCCGTACAAGTGTTGCACATCTTTTATCCACTTCAAGTTTGTTTGTAACTCTGTTGGATGCATGTTGTTTACTACATCTTCATAAATACTAAAAAAATTGTAGCATTTAGGTCCCAGCTTGAACATATCATAATTGCGTTTCATAATGTTTTAGAACTAACAATCAATAAACGCAATTTTTGGCAACCAAAATGGGGAGGGAACTTGGATGGACTGTCTGATGAGGAATCTAAGATACGCATAAATATGTTGTACAAAGAAGACTAAAATATCATACCCCAGTCATGTAAGAGTAAATAACTCACTCGCCTAAATAAAATAACCCAGTCATTAAGTAATTAACTCTGCCGTCAAGTAGACTTACATTATCGACCATCCATCCATAATTAACGTTTCTCTTTGGCCAATACTATCTTTCAAGGGCTAGAACATTGAAGAACGAACCCTCATCGTCAGCTTGACGTATATTTCGCTTACCCTTGTACAATTAAACACATAAACAGTTTATGCAGAGAATGATGACAAAGTTATCAACAGATGGTGTTAAGGTCCATACTTGAATTTCTTTAGGTGTTCTTTAATTATCTGCAATTTCTCCGTCTCAACAGGTGCTAGAGGATCATATATTGATCTTGAAGGATGACAATTCTTCCTTATGCACGTCGCCGTCCCATTTGGCCCAATGCGAGGAAAAACTTGCCCCTCAAGAGGTTTTTTGGACATACTTGACCCATTTGGAGAGAGGCGAATCCTTTCCTCCCGAAGAGGTTTTAGTATTGCCAACCTCAATCTTTCATCTTTATCGTCATCAGATTCCGCCAACACTTCGTCCTGATTTTGTTGGCTCCCTAGAACAACCAAACTGCCATTTGTTGTCTCTTTCAGATTCTGCTTAACTTTGATTACATTCTCACGAGGTTTTTGGTTCTTAAACACATTCTTATTTCGATTCTTCTTTAACTCGTCCGTGTTTTGATCAGCGATGTTCTTCTTGTTGGGCCTCGTCAAGGGTCTCTTACCAGGAGAAACACCAATGAAATCAACGCTCTCACCAAGATCAACAAACGCCTTCGTCAAATCCTTCTTCACATTATTTGCCTCACCAACCTCCAAGTCCTTCTCTGACAAACCTTTTCAGGGGTCTTAACAATGTTTGGACTATTAACGGACTTTTGCGGTAGCATTTTTGGCAGAGAGGGATATGCAATAGATAGGGGTTGGTTTTTTGAGATGTTATCATTGTTTCCGGAAAATTCATGTACCCCAACCTCCAAGTCCTTCTCCGACAAACCTTTTTCAGGGGTCTTAACAATGTTTGGACTATTAACGGACTTTTGCGGTATAATTTTCGGCGGAGAGGGATATGCTATAGATAGAGGGTTGGTTTTTTGAGATGTTATCATTGTTTCTGAAAAATTCACGTACCCCCAGTTCTTTCATACACACCTCGAATTTCTCTCTGATTAACTGAGGAAGATTCTTCTGAAAAATCTGAAATAAAAACTGGTCAGCTCCCGAAGACCAATAGCCACGTCCCTGCAAAAGCACCCCCATTTTCCACCTACGTTCCTTCTGTGTTCTCCTTCTCTTTCCCAACATGAACATCTTTCTTCTGCTTCTTTCTTGGTAGATGGACATCACCTTTTTTGTTCCACTTTATAATTTTATTGTTCTCATTCCTCTGCACAACCTAAAAGCCACTAACATAGCGGCATGCATGTAGGTCTATTATCAAGTTCACAAGTTGTGGGTCATCTGCTTCATCTGGCCACTGAGGAAACAACTCTTCCAAAGACTCCTTCATAACCATATTCCTCACGCGCACCTTCACAAAATAATCAATAACTCAGACTTAAAAATTCAAAAGGCACTAGGTCATCAAGTAAATAAAAACAACTCAGCCGTCAACTAAATAAAAACTTTCTACCTCATAACTCAGCTAAGAAGAAAATAACAATTGGATAACTCAGCAGTAATACAAGAGATACATCTCGTCTGAATATAACACGACCACAGAATATAAAAAAACTCAGTCTGAAACATTACCTTGCCATGATTTTTGATCTCATCAGAGATGGTAGAATCAAAACTAACACATTTACGACTTCCATCCCATCGAAGAAGAGGAATCTCATCGTTTATTAACATGTTCCATAATTCTCTCCGAAGCACGTGACATATTCATAACCCCAAACCAATAACACGTGAACTAAACCACTGAGGGTGTATGAGTTAATATATGCTCTCGGCAACTTAATAGAATTAACAAGAGATTCAAATGCAACACGAACCCATGGATATTCCATCATAGCCTCATCTTCGAATACCATTATTGCAGTTTTAAAAGGTATCCTATAATTAGTACTCAGAGCATAAATACCAATGGCTAGCATGAATAATAGGCCCAACCATGTGCGTTTTTCTTGAGTCCATGTCCGACAGACACTTAATGTTGTCTTCAATTCATCTAACTTGGGTCCCATTCCACGCGGCACATTCAACTCATCCCAGATAGCTTTGAATTGCTCAGGTTCAGGTTCAAAATTTTTCGTTGGCAATGGGTTTGTGTTTAACCTAGTTATCTCAGCAAATTCGTTTAATCCAAACGTGATAGGTTGATCATGAACAATACTCCAAATCTCCATCTGATTCACGTGATGCTGTCTAAAAAGTAGATAATGTATTGTCTTAGCAAACCAAACGATCGGGCTATCACCTGGCTTGGCAATGATTCCAACAGGAAACGTCTTCAGCTCTTCCCACACATCATTACCTATTGCTTCTCTATCTTCCGGGATGTGTCCCAAATGGACATGGTGACTTAGCGGTTTTCTCCTTAGATTAGAAGCCCCTTCAGTGCATAGTCTTGGAGGGTAATCATGTGTTCGATATTTTGAGGCAGACATCTGATCATAAAAGGACAAATATAAATCAGCCGCTATGAAAAAAAATCAGCCATTACATGATAACCCAGTGCCTATATAAAATAAAACTCAGCTACAACATATATCAAACTCGCCCACAGAAATATATATATAACTCAACCACGGTGGAAAACAAACTCAGTCGTCTTAGAAATAAAACTTAGTCTTGTCATTAATCAAACTCATTCCCAACATATAAAAATCAATCGCAACTTACAAGAAATTTCACCCATCTAGAGAGGAGAGTGTGGATGCAAGTGAACCCATCTATTTTTAAAATTTTCTTTAGTATTTCAATTAAAATTAGAATTATGATCCTATATTATGGTAAGTTTTATATTGGTTTCCCCATTTAAAATTCATTATAGATTCGCCCCTACCGGTGGTTCTGAACTGGGGCAAATTCTGGCGATAGACAAAAATCCGACTGCCGCATCTGCTAATCCTATTTTGTGTAAAAGTTTTGGTGTACAAAAAGACTCGCAAACTAAACGTTCACGAGAGCCTGGAGACTCTGTATACCAGCAAATCGGAGAACCTTCACCGGACGTAAACAAGGTCGCCGGAATCAATTTGGCACCTAGTTTTTTCATTTGGTTTTCTTTTTTTAGGTTCGGTTAGATAATATTAAAAAAAAAATCGATTTGGTTAAGTTTTGGTTAATAAATTTGATTCGATTCTGTTAAAATAGTATAAAATAAACTTATTGTCGAACCGATCCGAATCAAAACTGAACTAAATTTAATAATTCACTAAATCGAACCAAACTAACCAAGTAATATTAACCAATAATTGAACCGTAAACCCAAAATACAAGATCGAAAATCTAAATAACCCGAAAAACTCGAAAACAAAAAAATCTCAGTTCCATATCGGATTTTTAAAAAAAAATTATGTCGTTGCTACAGTACCTCGCTATATTTAGTGTGGTATTGTAGTAATAATAAGATTCACACTATAATGGCATAAGAAATAGTGTCCCATTGGAGAGAAAAAGTCAAAAGGGACACGACTTTTTGCCGTTATAGAGTCACGTTGGAGTTGGTATGAGTACTTTCTTGCGATTTAACTAAAAAAGCCATAACAAACTATTTAAAATAAAAATAGGTGAGTAAATTTCTTTACCTTCTTCAATGTTGCCGGTGGAAGAAATAGAAACTTGCCAAAAATGAGTGACAAGCCTTCATTAAATAAAGGCAATTATAATTTTTCTTTTTCACTTAATTAACCATCAATTCATCATAAAGTGCATTAAATGCAAAAGTCTCACTAAAAATCCCGCTCAATTTAACACTTAATTACAAAGGGGCCTGTCGTAGTTTCCCCCTGCCAATAGTACACTCGATGTGGTATATGGGATAAACTGAATGGTTTATGGTATTTTTGATAAAATCATTTCCCAATATGGTACAATCCATAAAAATCCTGAGTCTATGTTATTCATAATCATATTTGTTATTACTTGCTCGTAACACATACATTAAAATCCATAATGCAACAGCCGTAAGGTAAAATGATAGTCGTAAAGTAAGAAAGATTGACGTCTAGCAAACATTACTCATTCTTATTATAAGAATAACTCGACCGTAAGGTAAGCATAACTCAATCGTTACTCTTTGATTAAACAAGACTAAGTCGTAAAGAGGTTTACCTCAATCATTATGTAAAATATTCATAAGTCAGACATAGACAGAGGATAAATTTCATAAATCAGACGAACATTTAAAGTAACTTAGCCGTTTTGTATATTAATCGTGTATAACGCACTAGTATCTAGAAATATTTATAGCCGAGGCGAAAAATTATTTTGACGCAGCTCTGATGTGATATTACGATACCGAGGTTTAGCCCTAGATGATGTCTACTAGTATATCATAGTATTACGCTGCTATGATGTAAACATTACGATATCGAGGTCGAACCATAGATGAAGTATACTGTGTCATACTCCCTCCATTTTTATTTGATTATATTTCACACATAATAAGAAAATAATCAATTTTTATTAATACATTTTCTTGATAAAATATACACTTTCCCATATAAATGAACCAATAATAATCAAAGAATTCAAATACCTTCATTTAATACTTATTGAACTTTGTAACTAATTAATAAAATAATGCATTGAAAATTGAAAAAATCAATTATATTAAAACTAAAAAAACATCAATCAAATAAAAACGGAGGGAGTATCACGCAACTATTATGTTAAATGAGAACTCAGCCGCATAAAATTAAATCTAATCCGTAACTCATTCGTTAATAGTAACATAACCATAGATAAATCAGAACTCAGTCATCATTAATCCATAACTAAGTCGTATGAAAAAACATTCAAATTCATAAGTCAGTTTACATCGGATAAGTTTTCACATTATGCCCATTCTTTCTACAAAGAGAACATGTGTGTTATTTCCCTGGACGTTTCTTCTCAAGTGCAACTTCTAAACTAGATTTCATCCTTCTTTTTTTAGGTCTTCCTGGTTGTTGACGAATAAACGGGGGCAGACACCGTTGTTTATCCACGTTTTTTGGAACTTGATCCGCTGAATCAAATGGCATAACTGATTGAGCGTATGCTTTAACCAAATCAGTATTGTGATAGTAATCACCGCACAGGGATATACGACAAACTTTACTTTTCACGGAAGCTTCGATTGCGTGCGTACGTGGTA
Source organism: Iberis pinnata (assembly GCA_900406425.1). Taxonomy (NCBI): domain Eukaryota; kingdom Viridiplantae; phylum Streptophyta; class Magnoliopsida; order Brassicales; family Brassicaceae; genus Iberis; species Iberis pinnata. Next base: position 54,671 of record OVBE01000282.1, read on the forward strand.
ATTTCTCATGTTCGAAACGGTTGCATGTGCACGTTCTCGCAATCAAGTTAACAACATGCAAAGACTGACCATATTTAACAACCAAGCGATCGTCATCAATCAATTGTACCGTAAACAGTTTGGCGGCATCAACACGACCCTATTATTAATTATCAATACCAAATAAAAAAATTTACGGCTTAATTATAAATTTTTACGTCAGATATATAAACTGTGACGGCTGAGTTATAAAATGTGATGGTTGACTTACTTGTAGTAGTTTCTCGACACCACAGGTAAGTGTGGTTTGCTGCGATACAACATCCTCTCTCCATTCAGCAAACCATCTAGTCATCATTTCTCGTATCGATTCTGATAGTCAAATAATGGTAAGACCTCTAGCATCTGACAGTGCTCTGTTCATTGATTACGCTATGTTTGTAGTCATCAAGTTTTACCTTTCACCCCGGAAATGGACACGCGCCCACAGTCGGACATCAGCTCTTTAGAGGTACCCATGAAGTTCAGGATTAATCGCTTGAATCTCTTGGAAAATCTCATTAAAATCAGGCAACCTAAAACATCTTGCCGCTTTCTTCACCAGACGAAAAACATCTTTTCTTTTATACCATCCCAAAATGTTCTTATATAAATGGTACGTGAAAATTCTCGGAGAAGCCAGCGGATACACATTCTCAATTGCTTTCTCTATCAACTTATGCCTATCTGAGATTATCGCAAGATCCTTCTGGTCGAGAATCAAAACTTCTAGTTGCGTAAAAAACCATTCCCACGATTCATCATTTTCAGTGTCAACCACAGCGAAAGCTATCGGAAAAATTTGAAAATAAACATCCTAAGCTAGTGCCGTGAGAAGCATCCCTTTGTATTTACCATTAAGAAACGTACCGTCTACGACCACAACTTTGCGCATGAAAGCAAACCCAGCTATGGACGCACCTAACAAAAGGAACACATACATGAATCTTCCACACTCATCAATTTGAAGACGCGCAAATGTACCCGGATTTGCCCTTCTTATCATGTATAAGTAAGAAGGCAACTTCTCAAACCTAATTTCAGGTGTTCTCTTATCAATTCCCCTTGCACGTACCAGCGTCTTATGTGACTTCCAGTATGGCATATGTCCACATGACCATTCGAATAAGTCATCCATCATAAATTAAGTCAGTCAAATCAAAAACTTAACTCAGCCCTAACGTTATAGTAACTCAGCCTTTATGTTAAAATAACTCAGCATTACTGTTAATATAACTCGGCCTACCGATAATATAGCTCAGTCCAAATCTTTTAAATAACACGACCCATTAAAAATAAATACATTTATACCAAACTGCTTATTGAAAACATAACCATTCGCATAAGTCAACCGCATTATAGAATTAAGTCAGATACATCGAAAACATAACTCAGCCTTTATATTAAAATAACTCAACATTTAAGTTAATACAACTCAGTCTATCATTAATATAACTCAGAATCGCCCCCCCCCCNTATTCCAACACTCGTATGTAGAACGGACATACCAATGTCGTCGAGAAAGCCCCTGTACCAAGGTCCTAAAATATTCGGTGTTGCTTGTTTAGATCGAATAGAACGCTCAGTTACAGAACATGTATGTTTTCCA